>JAHZNE010001276.1:0-118093 GCA_027744055.1 Callyntrura sp. NNG-2020 | reverse complement strand
CGATTATGTAGTTGATTTGCTCTGTTACTTGACGAAATCGTATTCGTAGGAGATTTAACTGACTGCATTTCACAGTTCGCGTTACCTAAAAAATGAACGGTACGTATTATACGAGTACAATTGACTGTATAGAGCTATAGCACACACTATCACGAACGGTTATGTAATTATACTGATATATACTTAGAAGAAATACAACTGACAAGTTGAGAAATTGCAATTGACATTAACGATGACTGCAGCTGATTTTATGGGGTTCAAATATTTTGCAGTTGAACACAAGGTAAAAATGTCATGCCATGCCGCTTTGGAATATTATCATTACAATAAATTATGGATTGCTGTAAACTTGCTGAAGAACTGTAAATAGAGATGCGTACATTCCATTGGCATTACACAAACTTTATGGTACTTTCAGCTTGTTACGCAAACTTCCGTTTAAAAAAATGCTGTGTGGCTTCCTACAAATAAAATTCTTGCGAGATGCAATTTTATTTTGTTGTTTTTTTTCTGTGGATTCTGTAGCATTGTCTCTGGACTCTCTACCCACACGATTAGGGAGACCTTGCTTCTAGATAAAACCAGGTTTTAATCTTACTTAATAGCTATTTTCTGTTGTTCATTGAAAAGTGGAGTTACTGGGGCGGTTTCGCTGTTTTGTTACAAATTGTAGGGTTGCTTTGCCTGGGCATTTTTCACAAGGTGCTTAATAAGCACTACTAGCTTTTAAGGTGATTGTGAAATTTGTTCTTTCTTTCGAAAAGAAATTAGTCTACTGCCATTTAATGTAATCATCTCATCTCCCAGCTTGGTTTAGCTCGGCCCTTTTAAACCTGAAAAAAGATTCAATCGTCGTACACGTAATTGCAAATTGTGGGTTTCCCTCAACTTGCCATCATTGTTATTGTTTTACGGTTAGGCATTGTTATAGGTAATAAGGGTTAGGGCTTATAAAGATTTGGGGAACCGTCCCTAAAAACAGTGTGTGTTTCATGCATGCCTTCTATTTTTGCACTAATTTTAATTTTCACGTTGGGAATTCGCGGCGACACAAAGGATGTCGGAGCAGAACGAGTATAGCAACCGTGCAGTAGACGAAATGACTGTATTTAGTTTATTAATAACTTTTCTCTTTCTTTACAGTGATGCAGTACTCACCATATAGGATCCCCGACTCGAGAAACTACGAGGTAAGTTCTTTGCAAATTGAGTTTTTTTGTTTTGCTTTATATGCACGTACTGATCCCGTTATTACATCTAACCTGCATAAAATCGTACTATTTGCTTTTAATCAGCTTTTCATAAATAATTAAATATTGCAGGAAGATGATGTCCAAAAGGAAATATTATCCTCACAATAAATCAAGTTTATGTATAGCCAAAAATAAAAATCTTAACTTTCTCACACCTCTGATACAAATAGGCAGCTACTAGCTACTCATTGCTCAAAATATCACATAAGACACAAGTAAGTAGGTACGTATAGGTAAATGAAAAGGTATAAATTTACATATTGAAAGATTAAAATGTGCATTCTATTTTAGATATGAAGATGGAGCACAAAGTTTCTTTAATTCACACATACTTTTCAACAACCAATATGCAGTGTGTCTTTTGTCGGTACTTTTTTGTAGCTGAACAAGAAAGAAACGCCGAAAAAGCACATTGTAAGTAAATGATTCCATTCAAAGTAAAGCAATGAGAGACAATGGAAAGGAAAAGGTAGAAAGGTTTCCTTTTAACTGCATTAGCTCCATGGAGTGCTGAATTATTGGTATCAGTAACACTTACGTTTCTCGGACTTGTTATCATCGTTAAATGATTTGTATTTCGAGTGAGAATGTAGCTTCTGTTTTTAACGTAGCATATGCATATCTTGTAATGTATTTTCTTATTAAAAAGTTGTAAATTGTATTATAAGCAGTCAGCAAGTCTGCTATTATATCGATGATTGATTTTTCGTGTGGTAAAATATATTCAACGCAAGAATTGATACACAATTGCAGTGCATTCCCATTGCATTTCGTTTCATTTCTTTTACGCAACATAAAGACTGGCACTGTACTTATAATTAAATGACACTGTAAGTCACAGAGGTATTGTCATTGCCAATGATAGTAATTGGGTGGAATCGGAATCACAACAAATGTATTACTTGAGTATATGAAATTTACCATCTCCTGCCCGTCCAGCTTCGTTTCGAAAAACAAGGGTGCATTTTACATGCTGTCAACAATGATGCTTCAAGTATGACTTTTTACTAATACTCCCGTGAATTTGTACATCTACAGGGGGTTGAAAAACGTAACACGTAATATATCGGAGCTTCCAGTATAATCCCATAATTTATAAGAAGGTTTCATTTACCAAACACCGAACACTCGTACACATAAACGCAAAAGATATACCATACTCCATTTAAATAAAAGAAGTGGAAGAATGTGGCATTAATTCCACTTTTGTCCCTAATAAATTTTGTCAATTTTTTTCTTCATTACTAGAACGTATACCCCTCTTTACATAAATATTACACCATATAAATGTATTAGCTCAGCAGTAGTATCACCACCACACTTGAAGCATTATTACACTGTGAATACAAACGGACGTCGTATTCGTTGGAAGGATGGAAAAGAGCAACACAGAATTAAAACAACACGAACAACACATTTTTCAAGGGATACGGAATATTATTGCTGGAGGCCATAGACTTGCGTAGATGTAAGGAAGATCTTCCATGACGCGTTTAGTTGATACTTTTGTGATACTTGAAAAGAAAATATGGGATCATCATCATAATATTATTATTATTACGAGCAAGAATTTACATACGATCTGTATCAACAGGAAAAAAATGTGTATGCGTAGTAAAGATTAGATTTGTGGCAACATTTTTACATCCAACATTACGGATATCCGTGTGCAGAGTTTTTGTTGCCTAATTATGACTGGAGGATTGAGTAAATTTGAAAGTTGTTCTTTTGTGTGAGCACAAGGCAATAACAATAATAATAATCAGTGAAATAATAATCATACATCTCTCTCGCTCTCTTCTTGGAATTCCTCACCATAAAACATGTAAGCTTGTAGGAACAAGCAGCAGCAGCAGCAGTGAAGCAAAATGGTCGTGTAAGTGTCCATGGGTAGAGTAATATAATAATTATTATAACTGAAACTAGTGCCAGGAAACTCATTTCTGTTACTTATCACGATGCGCATCACAGTTCTTCTTCTCCATAAGATCATAGTCACGATCAGTATCTACGGGTTCTTCAACATGTAATGTTATTAGGGATACGGGAACTACGAGAGCATTAGTTTATTTAATAAAAGTCGCCTGTTCAATTCATTATCTGGGTCAAAACTCAATATTCTGCTTAAATTTGTACCATGAAGTTATTTTTATTTTTCTATTCTACTTTTGCATGTACAATTTGTATCAAAATTAAAATTACAAATAATTCATGTTGAATAAGTACGTTACTGGAATCGTGGAACCCAAGCAGTTTTAGGCAATAAATACCTACGCATGAAGTGCATGCTAACCTTGATGCATCATCAATATCATCCTTTAAAATCTGCCATTGACCAAAGAGGTAAACAAGTTTGATTCTTCTTCATTCCATACTTTTGTAAGTAGCTACAATAGGAGAGAGGGGACTACCTATAGAGGTATGCGAACGTCATCCATATACTTTTTGCCTTCGTTGCAATAATAATGGTAATGACTAGGCATAAATTCATTTCCCTTTCAACATTCATTTAATTTGATCTCCGTATCTTCTCATTTACTGTCGATGATTTTTGTCCCTGCTCAGTTAATCCAGTTTCTATAATAATAATGACTGATCGACTGGGAGAAATGATGTTGTTTCTTTAATGGTAGTCGTCATTTATTTCTTATCTAGATGAAGCCTCCAAGCTTATCTGATGATAATGTTGCCGTACTACACTACTACTACTACTATCACCACTACTACTGCTTGCTACCCTGATTCTAGCAAATAAGCAATGCGTGTACTTTAGGTATTTTACAAGTGATCATGATCATGTACTTGGTCGTGGTTGACTGTTCGTTCGTTGACGACGACGACGACGACGGTGTGAGGGTTTGCTTGTGTGTACACAAGTTGTCGGAAAGATTTACGGTGGTTTTCAATTAGATCTTGCGTGACACCTTCCTTAACTGGTATGCTGCGTTTGGTGCATGCTGATTTGATCATGAAATTGCAACGTCATCTTTTTTCTGTATTTCAATGCCAAAACTTCTCACGAAGACACCTTTCCCAAAAGTTCTCAATCATGTCGTTTGTACCAATTGTTATTATTTGTTGAGAGGAGGCCTGATACAATAAATCATGACCAACGATTAATCAATAACTCGTAAAAAGATGAAGAATCAAGCAGAGCGGATGGAAAAAAGTTACCTAACTATGAATAACCTCAGTAGTTGTAATGCAATAATAATAATGCTGTGATAACATAACCTTGCCAGAAAGGTTATTGCTATTATGATTGCTGTAGAAGGATCGTCAATCGTGGCACATGTGAACTATTACAAACGAAAAAACCACACAAGTTTACTACGGAAAGTTGAATAATCGTATTTTTTGGTAAATTGTAGCAAAAAGTTGAAAAACCAACGAAAAGGATGTACACTAAAATAATAAATCTTGAGAGATCATGCAATTATTTCGTATTTGTCGTGCACACTGTTAATTTAAGCCTTTCAGAACCCGACTTGACTGGCGTAATAATAATAATAATAATATCCTACCACCGTACCGTCGTCAGCCTTTTTGTACGAAACGAACTACATAGGAAAAAGTTTTTACAGTAGAAGGAATGCGGTCTGCAAGCACGTCAAAGTCGATTGTGGTTCCTAAAGTTTATTACCGGCACGTCTAACGTTATACCCAAAAAAACAAGTAAAAATGCTTTAAACAGATCGATGGACAACAACAGACCGGTAAAGCATTTTCTTTCTCGCTCGCTGTCTTCAAGATCAAAGAGGTATCTCAACATTTCAGTCGTCAAACTAATAAAGTGTAAAAATGTGTGGTTAAGGTTGAAATGGATAATCAAGATAACATTACACGAAGTTGTCCCTCCTCCATCCTTCTACTGAACACACATAAAAAACCCTCTTCAATGTAGTAGTAGTTCCTTGCAAAAAAAATATTTAAAAATGTTTTTGAAAAAATGATGGACAGAAAGTAAGCGCAGTCGACAAAGCTCGACCATGTCGTGTTGTAAATAATGAAGAAACGAGATCTGCAACTTGAAAGTGTGTAAGAGATGTACAGTGAAATACCTGGAAATGCCACATCGTGCTCTATACATGGTGAGACAGTGCAAACTACGAAAAAAGAAAGAAGAATGCTCGTGCTGACGAAAATGATCAGAGAAGAAAAAAGAAATTATTTAGAGAAGTCATAACCGCAATTTTTGTGTGAAATGGTAAAAAGTAGCGGTGTAGTAGTATCACTTTAGCTGTAGAAAAGTCTTCCATCCATCCAGGATCCTACATACCATAATTTACCGTCTGGTAATCCTTCTGACGTTTGTGTGCTCTTTTTAAGTGGTTTATAACCCGTCACTCCAGCGATACCATACCAAGAAAACCACCCACACGACAAAATGCCAACGTTTACCAGATTTTTAGCTTCCTTGTCCAGATCTATTAGTCATTAGCATCGTGGTCACTTGACTAAAATAATTACTGGTGTAATGAAAGAGTAGAAACTTTCCCGTATGAACTATAAGTGTCATAATTTTAAAGAGAATGGTATATTGTGTAGACGACCGTGGTTGTACGACAACGACTTTTCGCTGTGGGAGAAATTCAAATATTAGTACTCTTTTTCTTCCTACCAACCCCTAGCCGTGATATAAACGACACATTTTATGGCTCACTTCAGGTCTAAAGCTCAAATTCCATGTATGAAATTGACTAGGTTTCACTCTAACCCAGAACTCCCTGTAATGGTCGCGTAACTTTCCAAAATATTTTTTTAAAAATGTTTGTGAACGGGGCTAGTCATAACTTGTCATATAAAACCATAATTTTCTTTGTATTGAGGTAAAATATACAAGTGCCCTTTAAAGATGACCTGAGCTCATCATTGTCGTCCTAAAAGATAACGATTATTTCTTGAAGTATAATATAGGTACACACATGCATATCGTCAGATATCAACAAATAACATATGCACGTAGTAAGCCCCTTTATACAAAACACACAGTGATTGAAACCTTTAGCAAGGATTTTTAACGATCAAGATGAGCAACGTCACTGTAAAACATGATACCCACCGCTGGTGCGGTTGAATGAGTGTGTAGTTATCGCCAATTTCGATGAAAAATGTTCACGTATAAAGATGATGACCTTTAACCAAAAAGAAAAAGGCTTGTAAATTGCGTACCAATAAAAAGTCAATGGGAAATCCGGAAAGGATGTTAGAAGAACAAAGAAGTAAAAAAGTAAGACATTGCTTACAGTGCTCGCATATGTGTGATAAAGGCTCGCGTCTTCCCATTAAACACATTACCTACTACTACAATTGTCTCTCTACAAAAGCAATGGTATCGATTGAAATGAAGAAATAAGAGGCGTGTATTTGAAATTTAATCTGGTGTCTATATGTCCGTCCGCGTGCATTACTGGCTGGTGGCTCGTTTTGTGATGATGAAGCCACAAAAATGGCATTAAGAGTATTACATTTACAGGCACGTAGCGAGAGCAAGTAATTCATTTTGTTTTTTTAATAGCAAAATAGGGAAAGGGGGTTGAGATTGAAAGTGCTCGCAGTAAAGTGTGCGTGTAGTCAATGTATTACCATTACTTATGTGCACGTCAGGTTCAAGGCATTAGTCAAATACCTAACCGATTACGATTGTTATTGCTCTGGCACGTTATTGTTATATTATCTGTCGGTGGCTGGTCTTCTCACCCATTCATCAATTTGCCCTCTAATGCCGATTCACAATATTAGGCTATTTGTCTTGCAGACAAGTGGACAATTGAGTGAAAAAAACGATGGTGTACACAATTTTCACTATTTCATTGGGGATAGGACAGTCACAAACCTGAAATACAGGACGTTTGATGTGGCTGGCGATGGCAATACTATATAATATTTTTGGCTTGTGGATTATTTTTATTTTTACATGCCGGTCCTAGACAAGGGAAAAAGAAATATGTTAGGAGTGTATGCATCTGTGTACGTACATGATTTAAAAATAATATTTATGAAGGTATACGTGTTGATCAGTCGAATTAATAGCCGCGACGTCGTAAAACCACCTTAATTCCAGAAATGTTGCTCACAGTCAAAATAAAATGCTCATTTTTATTCCAAAAAGTAAGTCAAAAGATGATCTAAGTGCATTTTTTCTTGTCATATGAATTCCTACAAAAAATGACGAGAATGTTACACTTGCAAAACTGGAATGATTTACTAGGAATAAAAATGTTTAGATTTTAGGAAAAACAACCACGCGAGGAAAATAAATGATTAGAGAGAGAGAGAGAGAAATTTAAGTCTTTGGATGACCGTACCCGTATAAATATATATATTCCCGTGCCTACTTATTGTTAAAGCTGTAATGATGAGCGCAGTGTTTCAGTTTCCTATTGCTATTGCATTATTATTGCAATTGCAACCATGTTGTCTGGGCTTGTTTTTACACTTGCGCGCTTAGCATGGGGCCATTATGATGAGGGCACAAGGGGTTGTCGATGTCAGTCGGAGCTGCTTTTTTTATATATGTCAGGCATTTAAACGTAATGGGAAAATTCTGACTTGTACATTCCTAGGATTTTTTCTGACATTTCACAGATGCGCTTGTGATGTACTTTCTGCGGTTGCGCAGTGGAGTTATCTTTTCAATTTATTGGCAAGCACATTGAATATTGACGTTGTCTGTTGAACTGAGCTCCACCACATGCAGAGGAAATCTCCGAATTACGGTTGAAGTAGACACTTTAACGCGCTACAAAATACACGGGCTCTTGTTATTCTGAAATAGATTTTCCTGTAAATCTGGCAGGTTCATAAATTTAGCTGTTCTGATTTTATTATTATATGTCTACCAACCACTGAAAATGTTGAACTATTTCAAAGTAAATGGCAGCATAAAGTTGTACATGATATATTATAAATAATAATCGAGGCAATCATCTCTACATTCTTAAATGTAATGAATTAGGTATCACAAATATAAAGTATTAAATGTACACGAAATATGAGTCAGGACTGATCAATCAACAACCTTTCAAGGAAAACAAGATGGTTACAAATTACAGCATCCCTTTAAGTGCACTTCTCTATGATTAAAAGCAATGAAAAATTGTATATTATGTATATGTTGATGATAATGAAGTTGTTTAGCTCAAATAACTACTGTAACAGCATGTCATTTGGCTGGCGCTGATGGGACTCTAAATAGGAAATCAGGAAACATGACAAGAATGTTAGAACGGAAGTCAGGCACAGAATATTCACATTAAGTAATAGGAGTTAATTAAGATATTAGTTGAAAAATTGAAATAATAGCAAATTGATGCAAATTTTTTAAACTTTTATACACGTGGACAAAGTATAATTCCTTTTATATTTATCATATTTTAACCTAAACTGTACTAAACTATGCATTTTAGCTATAAAATCCTTCTTGTCTCTGTCACCTTATAAATCCATATTACACATATTGCTAAATAAAAACACGTTTAAAAAGAATTGCATTTAAGCCAAATATTTGAGATAAATTATGCTTGCTTACATGAAAATATATAGTTTTCCAAATTTTCCTTAACTTGCTTGTTCGGTACGCAAAATAAACAGGATCGCGGATGGTTGACTTACCGATGCGATATTTGAGCTCATATTATGCGTTTTCTAATGATTTAAATAAGCCATGCCAATGTCATATATAATAAAGCCAATACTAAAAAATCAAGGAATCCCACCTGTTAGATGCATATTACATTAAAAGGACAGGTAAAGCGCTGACAAGGAGGCAGATCGTCACAGGCCCTAAAATTGAATATTTACTGTCGCCATTTTGGATTTTCTCAACTTGGTAAAAAGGGACAGGCACACACATAAGGTGTACGGTTGTTCGAACCTGTGCCTGTTGTAGAGAAGCCAATTTGACCAAAATAGTTGACTTTTAATGGAATCATTACTGTTTCGCATTATGTATCTGGTAGATGGTCACCACCTGTGGCTCAGCTAGAATGATAATGGTAGATAAAAGTGTCATTTACATGCTTGCATGTGAGTAGATTTGGTGCATAGATTAACCACACACAGCTACAAACTTTTTTAAAGTCAAAGTTGATCTTAAACAAGAACAAAAAAATAACTGATTATTTTTTTTTCAAAAATAATTAATAATTGATTCTTCTTCGTCTGTTTTCCATTCATTCCTGCATATGTGACCGTCTGCCAGCATGCATGTAGGTAAAAGCTCTGTACGTCGGGTATGTACTGCCTGATTATTAATTCATTCCGACGAGCCGATTGGTGTTCTACATGCCAGGTTCGTTGTCAAATCTTTTTCGATTATTCTGATTATTGTTATGCCTCTGCATATGTGATGTGATGATTTTTCTTGATTTCATTTCTTATTGTTCACGGCGTTTATTACAAAATATATGCTCTCTCCACACACCATGTTTTATTTGCTGTCCATTCCAATGATGTGGGAGGTAATGATGAAAAATAATAGCCTAAGGATTTAGCATCAATCCTTTTTCATTGTTGGCCGATAGCCAGCAGAGGAGTTTATATATATGGTATCATAATAATGTATTGTATTAGGTTATCGAAGTAATAATATTAGCTTCATACATGAATATGAGGTGGCACTCGCGTTGGCAATTGCTTTTGGCAATCTGCTCATCTTCCTTTGCATACCGTCCTTAAGCACTCGTTACCCCATCGTGCGGACATACATAGTCAGGCACAGATTCCCGAAAAAATGTAATATTTTCTCGATCACTCTTAAAGATACTTCCACAGTTCAATTCAACACACACACAGTGGATCCCCATTGTTTC
The DNA here is from genome assembly GCA_027744055.1 of Callyntrura sp. NNG-2020. Lineage (NCBI taxonomy): Eukaryota > Metazoa > Arthropoda > Collembola > Entomobryomorpha > Paronellidae > Callyntrura > Callyntrura sp. NNG-2020. The sequence goes on along the minus strand of JAHZNE010001276.1, from coordinate 108,027 downwards.
AAATGGTTAATTCAATTTACGGAATGACTGCATTGTGGAAGATAATAGCAGAGTGATGCTTGCAAGATCCATATCACCAGATAGCCTGTTGTTTGCTGCTATTCTGGGTTTGATAGCACGATGATGTAGGTACAAGGTACAATGCGTATTAACACGTATATACAACAGAGACACATGATGATGAGTAAAGCATTTTATATGAGAGGTGAGAAAACAAAGAAAAAACAGCACCAAGTCCGAACAACAACGGTAGAACGTGCGTCATGAGCACACCGTAAATTCAACAGGTGAAACATCCCTATAAAAGCATTTAACACTTCAAATTTGATGACACAAGCATCTCATAGTGTGATACTGGTATATATGCTATACTTTATATAAGATTGATTTGCATCACCTCATTCACCGCGTTGTTTAGTATGTTTTGTTTGTATTAGATGCTCTACAATGCTGTGCGGGGCTACTACGAGAAAAAAAACTATTTCTGTTTAATCTAAGCTTAGCTGTGTGTGCGCTGACTGACCGCAAGAAAGAGATGATGATAAGGCATATGTGAAAATTTAGTATGTGTTTATCGGCAAAAGGCTGACATTTGAAACATATTTACAAACAGCTTGCCCTCTTTACAGGAATAATCGAGCTAATATTGTAGATCGTGTACGGGCACCACCTGATAAGAATATCAGCATCTGCGGCAAGCGGCAAATCTAATGGCATGACATCGACATGTAATATAACGAAAAGGTAAGCGGGCACACACCTGTATTTTATGAAAATGAGCGACTCACGAGATGTATGTTTGCCATCTCTCTCTCTCTTCTCTTTCCTTTCGATCTGATACACATGTAAACGGTGGGTGAAAAAGGAAAAAGAGGTAGGCACACAGAGAAGCATTAGCCGAGGCTGTGTAATAGACAAATAAAAAACCTGTTGTTCCTCTGACAGGAGCAATATAAAACAAAATGATATGCAAGCGGATTAATTTTCACAAGCCACAAGTCCACCTGGTTTCAGGAGAATTTATATCGCTGGCTAGAATAACGTACTGCTTGTTTTCCCCAGTTTTATATGTTCTTGATGTCAGTTTAAATGCACGTTAATTTTATCACTCGGGGATTTTTGCAAGCCGAAAATTCTCTCTTTTTTTCTCTCCTTTTCAGTCGTGTTGTTTCGTCTTATGTTGACTTCTCTTTTCTTACTACTGCCAGAGCGTTTATAGTTAAAGATCAGATAAATGCCACAAATAATGTTGGCATATTACCACTTTGTGCTTAAACATAAAATTACATGGTGCGTGTTCCTGTCTTCTTTCTCTTTTTTACGTGTCCAAGTATTTATGTATATGTATAGCTTGTCTTCATGAAGTGGGTCCGCTTGTACCGATATTTTATCCTAGACAGATCACAACTTGTCCGAGGAGATGAGTGTACGCTGGGGCTGTTTTGTCTCTATAAGACCGACAACAACAACACCATTAGTTGTACACCTTTGCGTAGAGTTTTTATCCAACCACTTGATCGCATTCCTTTCTCGGTAATTTCTTTTCTGACTGGTTGCCGTATTTTTCTTTGGACAAAGATAACGATAAGTGTACATCACAACAGCAATCAAAGGAAGTTCGTCAAATCGAATTCACGAACTTGTAGAAGATGCGTGCGCTTGCCGGAGTTGCGATTCAGGAAACTGGGTTTTGAAACAATTAAGATTTTGCGTCAAAGATAACATCACATGACATTTAGATAAGGGAAAGATAAGGTCAGGTAGGTACGCTTTGTGATCTACATTTATCGGCTCAGCTTGTATCAAGGATACTTTTCATTTTATTTAGGTGACAGTGGTCTGGGCTCAATTAACTCGATCGCTGTCTTGCGACATCAATTCTCTTTCTTTGTCCAGTTCAAGTTTCTTGTGTCAAGTTCAATAGACTGGCACGTCTCTCTCTCTCCCTCCATGTTATAGTAGAGCAATTTAGGTTTAGCTATACGCTCATAAGGGGCTTATACTTTTTCATTACTTTTTCTCGTCTACATATTTTGGCTGCAGCATAGCTTCTCTTTGTGTGAGTTCTCCTTATCTGAGTTAACAAAAAGTGAACCCAATCAAGTCCTCTCGAAAGAGTCTCAAATTTCTGTAAAATGTGTGGCACGATTTTCCGTTCAACAAATTTCAATAGTATATAATACCTTAAAACGTTAAAATAGAAAATTATGTAAAGCCATGGAGCACACCAGCACACGACTGCCTTAATAAACTTCCCATAAACCAACATTATTTTTTTCTATACGGTTCAACTTTTTAGTCTGATTGGTTGTGTGCCATGTACGTATGCACACTAGTCAAGTTCTGGCTCAAGTTTACACATGGGCTAAGTAGTTGTTGAAATTAGGATTTAGGAATTCGATTTTACCCTGTGTAGCTTACCACTTTGAGGTAAAATGTTGGCTGATGCAGATGGTAAAAAGCAGCTCATCCCATGATAAAGAAGATTTCGTCCAGACACGCGGTAATAAATATGAAAAAACTAATGAGATCGTGGGAAATGAAACGATTTCACATTTTAGTCCATCTCTCGTTTTCATCTTTTTTCTTCTTGATTGGATCCCATTCTAAAACCCATGCAAATGATCGTGATGGAATTGCTCTGTTTGTTGCTGTGTAGCATCCTTACTTTCTTCGTGGAGTCACAGTTTGATTGTTCTTGTTGGCTCGAAGTTGATGAGGTCATTCGTAAGACAAAACATGTTCATATGCAAATAATGCCTGCGCTTGTATGTTAATAAGACGCTTCTTCAACAAATTGCAGTGCCGTGATCTAGTTTACTACTTTACTCGACTGCTGCCTCCACCAACAATTTAAAAATCCATGCGTAGTAGTAGTAGTAGTGCTGAAAAGAGTTGTTCAATCGTGCATGTAGTAAAAATATAATAACACGGTTGACATTTTAGGAAAATTTTCAAAGTTATTGCTGTAGATATTTGAGCTTTGGGCATTTTAAAGGTATAAAAAAGAGAAAAGGAGCATGTCAGCAAATATTTATATGGACTGGCTGACGAAAACTGACTACGACTTCATAAAAGCATGCGTATATTTGCATTGTCTCAGTCAGAGGTAAAATGGCAAACATTTTTTCTGCGTGTTGTATGTACCTTCGAAAAATTTTAATTTCCTCCTGTGGTGATAGACTTGTGTTATGAATGCCTAAACGAAACTTCCAATGAGTTATTAAGCAAATAAATCCATTAGATCGATGTAAAGATAAAAGACAACTTTACGTATGCCTTGTCAAGCTTCTTTGTACATGACAAGCCGTTATTTGTGTAATAACTATGTAATGTTGTTTTTATTCTTGGTCTCGTCGTTTTGAATGGAGTTGTTGCATTGTGTGTGCCATGTGTGTAACGTATTGAACTCTTTGGCGAGGCTAAAGAAGCTCCAATGCGTATGTAAGTAACAACAAAAAATAATGTCGCTCATAATGTATGTTGTTTAGCCTGCAGTAATGTCCCATGATGTCACTTGAGTCGTTATAAAGGATGCTTAACAGGAGATAATGGCATGTTTAAAGAAAGTACAACATGTGATATTTATTTTTCATTTTAAATCTTTGGCTTACTCGGCGGTTTTTGTAGCCAATAAAATGGCACATAGGTGAACCCAAGGTAGTCAGTTGTATTTGTATAAGACAGTCGTGTACAGGTACAGTCTTGAAAACGTACATCCCCGCAGGAGATCATATTTGTACCACAACTTGGGTATATACATTTGAGAGGAGAAACAAAAGATCGAGCGCTGCAAAAGATTATTGGACTTGGAGCAGACAAACGGAGTCAGCTTTAATAACCACTTTTTCAATGAACTGCTGTGGGTACAACACTTTTGCTCCAGAAAACATTGTTAAAATTTCAATTAAAGCTAACAGGATTAGGTACGGCCCCATGTACCAATAATTTATGAAGTACCTTGGGTTTAGCACTTATCAAAAAGTGTATATGAAGCTCTCGCTATGTAATATAGGGAGGTAACATTATTACTATTACAATAAAAATTCTTCCTTGGATGTTAACAAGAATTTCTGTGAACAAAAAGCTTCAGCTCACACATACTCACACACCGTCAGATATTTGGTGGGACCACTGGGACCGATTTTGTAAAGAAATGTGGCATCACCATCATTTATATATTTTTTACTTTACAGCATTTTTTAGTTTTATAGAAAATGCCATTAATGTCATATTTTTAAGTTACTGCAATCACAATGATTTTTCTGCTATCCTAGTAGTAGTATGCGCAATTGTGTATGCATAGCGTCAGTTTGTTATAAAAACTACGAATTCAGAATTGCTGATACGTACCTGATAATTGAACTTTTAGCATCCCCGCATGCCTACGTGCAAGTACGAATAAGTTTTTTGAAAATTAAATGGAATAATAACAAAGTGATTAAGTGCAATATGGGACTTGGTACATGCGTTTATGCCAACATAAGTCATCGTAAGTGTAGAATAAGGGTAATTTTACGTTTTGTTCAGTCTAAAAAAATCAACTTTCCATCGTTGTAGGTAACTAAGATTGCAAACAACAGGTAGCAAGATAGAGATATTACCTACATTTTGCCTGTATTCTGTCTTACATGTGAAGCCTCATCCTAACAATATGTATGCAAGGGTTTGGATAGGCAGAGCCGCAATATACCATCAGTTTTGTTTTTCGATACATCCATTATATATGTGCATAATATTTTCTCGTATGAATTCATTATAAACTAAAAATGATTCATCGTCCAAAAGGAGAAGCCAAACGCAAAATGGCTCCTCGCACATCTAATAGAGGTGATATTGATTATTATTATTATGCTCATGCGCTAATACGTCTAGCAATAACTGAATTTATTGGAAATCATGCTCAGGTTGTACTACAGCAGAGAGCAGACATCATTTCGAACAGGTGCAACAGCTAACAGCTCTAGCATGGTTTACCTTGCTTCAACTCAACCTACTGACTGGACAGTGGCCAAAGTGGTCTGTCTACGTAATTGTGAATGTGGAAATACATAACGAATGGTTTCAAAAATGTATAACAATTTCAGATGTAAAGTATTTTATGTCCACCTTTTGACGTTATTTCTTGACAGTGGCAATACGATGAATTTATTCAGGATATTTGGACAATAGCTTGCATATAGAGAGATCACTTCCATATTTTTACCCTTTTACAGTGCAAGGGGGGCACTACTACTGTAGTCAGTTGATAAGAATAAGTAAGAATAATAACAATAATAACTACGTGAAGCCTAGTCGTTTCAATGAAACGAACAAATACAATTCATTCCATTCTTCTGATGCAATGGGTCATAAGCAGAACGCTTGGTAAAAGCGAAATATAGGCAACGTTTAGTGTGTAAACCTGGGACTGGTTTACTAGTATTGCTTGCACAGGCACCACGAAAATTAAATTACTTCATCGTGTAAATGGTCCTCGTAACTGTCTTTCTGACGGTCATATCCCATATCTTACCTCCCTCAGCCTGGTGGACACTGGCAGCCGCAGCAGCAGCAGCAGCCAGCGTAGCTGTAAACTTCTACTTTTCAAAACTGGATGAGCTATGGTGTTACAAGAGGATCTAAAAATGTAAGGAGTTCCCTTGTAGCATTGTATGCTAAAGATGTAGCTGCATAATGCTCAACAACAACTGGGGCGACATTATCGCTGTTGTGCTGGCTATTCTGGGGTAGCGGGTAGCCACAGTCAGTGTGGCAGAGAAGGATTTCACTCCCAACGTATTTTTCTCTTCATAACAGCTTGCTCCTTGTATCTGGACCTTATTACGTCTTGTTGATCTATTCAAAATAACTTATATTTTTCGCTCCTTCTTGTATTATTTCGGTCTGTTTTTTTACTCCTCACAGAACTGCTGTACGATAACGTACCGTACATTCATATAATATGCAGTGTGTAAGCCAAATAGGTATGTGCTTTTTATATAGAGACTTGGACAGAAAAAGGAGAAAATATATTACGTCTTTCTTTTTATTATTCATAGCTAATATTCATCTCCGTGAATCTTAATCATCGCTGGTGGTCCCTTATTCTCTCTGAGAGATGCTAAAACATTATCCTACCCATACCTCTTTTGTTCATCACCTAAACGAGACCAAAAAGTACTTGTACTGTTTATCCCACAACAAGGAACCGAGAAAGTGCATCACACATTGAATAATAAAGTATTTTTGTGTTTAAAAACTCATAGGTGTTCGTATTGTTACTATTCTTATTATGATTATTATAACCGCATTGTTCATCAAGTTAAACCACACACATAACACGGATGGACAACTACCGGGTTATATTTTTCTGGGGTATTCCGTGCAGGATGCAGACTCAAAAGCGTATATATGCATGGGCTCCTTTATGTGCGATGACTGGTTGGTCGTTTTTTTCTTTTGTTCATTTTGTGCTAGGTGGCCTTTTCACTGTGTGCAGCTCTAAATAAATAATGACGATCATCATTATTATAAAGTCGGTCTGAGCTCATCCCAGAATACGACTTGACCATTCATATGCAAAACATCTCTGCTCTCTCTCTCTCTCGCTCTTCTGTGTGTCTCATCTGAATTGAATAAGTTTTTGAGAACAGACGAAAGATGAACTTTTGTCTAAATTACTGCGAAAGATAGCGATAAAAAAGTTGTTATGAAAGCACAGTTCTTTGTATTATACATTAATCGATTTCTGACGTAATTATGACTGTAAACACGCCTTCTATTCAATGGAATCGGGGTTCATATTATTCCTGGTCTAGTTTCTCGGGCCGCTCCAGCTGTAATAAATGTAACAATAGTCAATAGAATTTTAACGCGATGGGGTAGAGAGAGGGAGAGAGCTCACAGCTTCTAAACATAATCGTTAGACAGACAACAAAAAAAGTGTAGGTATCTTTTGGGCTCCAGTTGAAGAGAAATTTAATTTATGCGTATATTTATCGTGACGATTTTGTAAGGTTTTTTATTGGAAAAGTGACTTTTGTTTCATGGCAGACCACTCCACATTGTTTCTCGATGAGTTAGTACTTTCAGAAAGGTGAATTAGACCACAGATGAAAAATTGAACAATGAACGCTCCTGAACACACAGACAGGCACAAATACATGAAAGCACAATGTAAATATTAATAAACAGTTTTCTCACTTAAATAAATTGCACGGTAATTCCTGGGGCACAGCAAACGAAATTGTCTCAGACGGTGCCAACCAGTAGATACAGATCTTTAACACAAGCAATGGTCACGATTTCATGAAAACATTAAAATGTAGGGAAATATAAATATAGACAAAAACCAGGGACGTTGCACTGAACAGCAGAAGTGAGTACAGCGAACTGCTAATGAAACGAAAACATATACCGACCGGATTCATGTAAAACAAGCGTAACTATTTGTGTAAAACATTTTACTGCATTGTTACACATTTTTATCAGTTCATCCTAACCTGTTACATTTGCTGCTCCACTGCTGGAATACAAAATATAATCATAATCACCCACAATCATTAAGAGAAGGAAGAGAGAAAAAATGTCGTGAGGTTCTTATCAAAGAAGTAGTTAGCAGCTTAGCATTATGCGAATGCTCACGGATGAATCATCATCAGCATTCGTCGTAAAAGCAAGAATACACACACACGTAAGCATTTTCTTCCAAATCAGGAAGTATTAAAAGTCTTTTAAATAAAGATAATCAATGTCAAAGAATAGGCATTTATGACGCCTTAATCATCATCAGCATGCATCATCCAGGGAGATCAGATTTCTTTGTGAATCAATGAAGATCACCTTTGCGGCGCGGTAGAGGAGAGTATATTGCGCTATTATGATGATGCATGCTTGCACACATTTCAGACTGCAAGCAATCTTTCTAGATCTGCGGCACATAATGATCATGTCACGACTGATCTTGAAACGCCTTTTGTAAACTAGATACATCAAGTTGTTTATACGTGTCTTTATTACCCAGCACGCAGTTACCTACAAGAAGTTCAATCCCAATAACCGTATCAGAAGAAGCAGAGCACATGGTACGCGGTCTGCAAAAGAAACTTGGTGTGTAATTGTAAAACGAGAAAAAATACATATTACACCTTTTTTCTCAAAAGTCATCCTTTAAATCTCCTATAATGACTTTTCATATTGCTGTGCAGCAGTAGGCCTTTTGTATGACGCGGTAATGAAGAATTTTTTAAAAGATATAAAAAATGCACGCAAAAAATGAACGAGCCAGATTGTCGAATAGAGCACATCGAAACAGGAAGACTAGCACACAGAAAGAGAGAGATGGATATAATATGGTCTGTTGTTGAATGGGTATCAGGTAGTTGAGTAATAAAGAATAGGGAGATGAGCAAATAAGCAACCAGTAAAAATGTATACATACATACGTGTATATTACTTAGGTATACAGAGACATAATGCTACAATTATGACAAAAAATTTACAAGGCACCTCGCTCATGGTCACATTAAACTCAATTATGATTATATGTTTTGCCTTATAGTTGAAATATTACTTTGATCATTTATAAATATAAAAATATAACGCAAGCGATTTCTTCTTTTTTTTGTTTTTTTTTGCGTGGATATGTTTCATCCATTGGGTAAATTTTGTGCGCGATGGGGTTTATGGCAGGAGGTTTTGTGTGTTTGATGTCTACCAGTAAACACAAAAATAGTTTAACTAACTTGTCGCATATTGTACGAACTTGCAGTAATTTACCGTCTATTTTTTTGCTCGCTTCTGTGTGCTCTGTTGTGTGTGTTAGTAGTGTACGTGTTTGCTTGTTATATTGTTAGTGCTGTTGTGGCTGACGATGATGAGACAGTCTGACAGAAATTGTGCTCATCTTGACCTTGTAACTCTTCTGGATGAATTATTACGATGAACAGTGATGCTTTTCAGTCATGATGTAGATCTACGTTGTTGAGGAATAAAAAAATACACTTATTTTGATAATTTAGAGCTTATGCAATCTTGGTTGACTAGAGATATATTCCGTGCTATTTGCTGTATTATCATCATCCCTCATGAATGATACAAGTTACCTACCTACCGCGCAGTCTAAAAAAATTTCTGCAAGTACACACACATCTATTTTATGCTCAACAATCAAATATCTGATCTATATAGAGTTGGTACACCAGTTTGAATACCTGCATGAATTTATTCGTGGCGTAATACACTTTTTACAAGGAAAATAAACAATTCCAAATATTTTATGGCATTGACAAGCAGTAGTTCTCCATTTTGGTCATTCGTGTGATCCAACTGTCCAATATCTTATACTAAGGTACATATATACGTAATCTTCTTTCATTATAGGCAGTTAAGCATGTACATTATCAAAGAGTGTGAAGTCAGGTCTACCTTGCACAGCAATTTTATGACAATAATTCATTGTTAGATACACTTGTTCTGAAAAAGAAGATGAGCGATAAGAAGAGCTCTGAAAGATTTACATTTTTTATGCGTAATATCTCTGTCTAGTCAAATCATCATTCATTTTTCTTATATTTCTGCTTACTGCCTGCCTAGTGCCTACCTACTACCTACATGCTCGACTAGGCGACCCTCTCCCAACAACACTCGATGATGTTCTCTTTCTTGATAGAAATGGTGAGTTATGAAAAATAAATGAAGAGTGAAGAAGATGCTGTTGATACGCGATTTAACACCTACATAATGCAGATATTCTCCGCGTATATATTTACCCTCTCGGACATACCTTTTTGCGTGTGTCGTTTTGGTCATGTTTGTGGAGCATTCTTCACTACCGTCTCGCCGTTTTGCTACACACACGAGCATAAACGGACCAAAGATGTAGTCATTTTCTTCGCATACCAACACCTCAAGTGTGGTAAAGTACCTTTCGGCTGATTCCCACATCTTTGTTTACTTCTTGGTATCCCCTCATGATCTTGATACGTTTTTGGGCAGATGAGTTGCGCACTCTGTGTGTTCAAAATCTACGGACGACGACTAATGTGCATGGTTTACATGTGAGTCAAGTCGTTTTGCAATAAAAAGCAGTTTGTTCTTGTTCTATGTAAATTGGTCTTGTTACACCTGCCTGCACCTAGCTGATTAGTATTTTATTAGATCATGTACAATATAGACCATCTTCACCGCAGGGGGACATCCTTCTGGTTCATCAGTCATCATGACCATTTTAAATGCGAATTTTCATTGTACTCTTTGTTCCCCAGTATAGGATGACTGGGCACAGGTTTGGATGAATGCATGTCAATGTATGTATGACTAAATTCTTGTCTTCTGCCGTGTGGTAAGACAGATAGTTTACGCGTTCCATCGCTTTGTTTTCATGGATTTCTTTAGTGTTTAGCACTCATGTACATGGGCAAGAGCGAAGTATATTTAGGTGAACTGATTTGATTGTTCTGCCAACGAGATATGGTAGAGTTGTTGTTTGTGCTCGTGCTATACAGACTTACACTGGTTTTTTTAGTGAGTTTTATCTTTCTTGGCTGAAGGACGATTAATAATTAGCTTAATTTGTAGTTTTGCTCTATTCCCACAATATCTTTCGTATACAGCGTGTGGCGATTCTGTCAATACGGTGAAATGAATCAGCAAATTTGCGAAATACCCCCAAATATGGCAGTGGTCTGCTAAGCCAAATAGACGATAAGTAATGTAATTCTAATAAATACACAAATATATTTATAAAATATCGAGAATTAGCGGTCAGCTCGGTGTGGTGGTAAAGCTAGCGAGAGAGAGAGAGAGAGGGAGATAAGAAGCTATTTTACATGTTTGTTTCCATTGTGCTATTGTCATGTTGTGTTTCTTACACCTTGAATCCCGAAGTAAGTCAGCATTGTCACCATTCATTTGATTCATTTTAGTAAAAATTGAAGCTAAATGTTGAAATACCTCACGTCAATTTGATATGGTCGTTCGTTAGCACTGGGTAATATAAGGTCATCGATTTATGGTAACCACATTGATAATTTTAAATCAATTGTCCCTTTCTTGGTGACTGCACCGCGTTTGGTAGTGAAGAAATGCCTTTGTTCCTAGAAAATGGATATTGTTCAGAGGCAACTTTTGTGGTTCATATTGCCGTACTATTTAAAATGCTTTAATTTTTGTGACAATAGTTTACGAGCATGGAGTACAATGATTTGTATCCATTAATAGAACATGAACCTAGTTTTTTATTTGAAGTTTGTCTTCAATGCGTTATTATTATTATTAATTTTTATTATTTATTATTGATTATTGATAATGAGCGATATTTTTGATGAACTCTATACACAAATAGCTTTCGTTTTTCACTGTCAATTGTTGTCACTGGCTTATGACACTATAAAATCACCACAATTCACTAACAATGTGTATTAGCTTTCACATTTTCCTAATTTATAATTTGAATGTGACACATATTTCACAAAGTGATAAGGAGAGATTGAAAGATTACTGTTGTGAGGACAAATAAGAAAGTGACATCATTTCGCAATTTGGCCCGTGATCAAACTGAATTGTATAAAATAAAATAGGTTTCTTCGTGTTGGCATTGTGGTAATTTGCTGATCTGTGAAGATAAAACACATATAAATATTAGTGGTTTTATGCCATTTTATTTTTTGAAAAAAATTGTGACCACTACTACTGCTGCTGTGTAGAGAGAGTACACACACACTCCATTTTGCATCATCACGTTCAAGATCACAAAAAATCTGGACATCATCATGAGTGCCAAGAGAGAAGGCGTAAACATTAAAGTAAGTTTGTTAATAATGTCATAGATTATATAATAAGCCATTTTGCTATTAATATTTCGCATCTCCCTTATGAATTATTCAACAAGTGGAAGTAGTCGAAATACTAGATTCTTTCAGATTCCAGCAATGCAAAAATCAGCGTGTGTGTGTGTGCGCGCGCACACAGTGCAACAGGTTTAATCGTGACAGGCCATTGTTTATCTTCGGTATGATAATGAAGAGAATAATAGTACTGTCAAATCATATGCATATTTTCGGCGCGCTCTATCTCGAAATAAATCTTGTCCCTTTTCCACTTTTGCTTTATTTAATTTTCATTCCAATTCATTGATCAAATACATATTATTATTCAGCGTGTGTCTACTCTTGACGTCTACCACGGAGTGGACAGCGCCGGACGGTGGTGGTTCATGTTCGTTATAGTTCTAACAACCTTGAGATTAACACGCACTCTCAGCAAAATTGTCACTGTCATCATCAGCATTAAAGCTAATTCAGATTATGTTCATAGTTAATGAGCTAAAATTAGAAAATTATGTTCACAACAAGACATGATAAACCAACTATATAGGTAGCAGTAGCAAGTCAAGTTTTTTTTAGCAGTTTAAAACCTGAAAAGCGAGAGTGATTTTTTTTCTGTCTCTTATAATGTGTACATGTTATGCAAGCACCTTTACCTTTAAAATATGCTCTACTAAATTATGGCGCAAATGTCATAATAATAATAACACTTGTGACTTGAGATGATAATCTTAAGTTCTCGAATTTGGGCTTGTTAATGCCATTTCATTGCTAATGCTAATAGTTATACTTAACACGCTCGAGGCATAACAACAGCACGCGGACGCAATAAAATGGTCTTTGCATGACATGACTAGAGGATTCCTTATTTAGGGCTGCTAGCTAGTTCATCATCATATATAATAAAATTAATAGTAGTGATACATAGGTATAGCAAAACAAAGCGGCAGTAATGGATGTTATGGCTTGTTGTGTATGTTGACTGTCGTTATTACTGTGACAGTGTTAGTATCACTTAGGATTCTCTAGTGTCTAGATACTGTAACGACGAGTTAACACCATTGCTTGTGTTGAAGTTGGAAAGGAGGTATATACATGTATATATATGACGCATCCGCGTGATATTATTGTTATACTATAAAAATGTAGTTAAGCAAACGACACGCAAGTAAGGGCCCTAAAATCAAGGCAAGCACATAATATTATATAACAGTGATTTTATCTGCACTTGTTGATCCTCATGATTATAATAGCGTAACAAAATAATCATAGGACAGTAATTATAGCTACTTACGACGAGCATATATGATACTATTTGAACGAGGGTCACCTCTCTGTCTGTGTGCACACTTGTGTTGAAAGACTAATTTTTGTGCTGGCTAACATTGAATTTGCTTGTTTTATTGGACGTTTTAATGCTTATAGGCTGAAGTCATTAGGGCAGGTTACTAACGACGCACCTTGAAATATATATGCATCAAGTTAAACTTTTTTATGGATATGGGGTAACTAAAGGTAGCTAAACAGGCTAAATGACTTTAGTTGATTAAATTTTCTTATCCGGTTTCAATAACGGGGAGCAATCATAAATAAAAAACGTCCTTTCTGCCAGCAGTGATAGCACTTGTTAGAGTGTATAAAGGGGTGGATTATCACTTGCACTTGCTGCTGATGATGATGATGCTGATGACGAAAAACACGAGCGCAACTACAAATTGTTGATTAGAAATCTCTGGTAAATAAGTTATTATTGCAGTGCAAACGAGTCTTTGAGCAGCGAGCTGGGTCAGTTTTATAAAGGCTTGTACCGCAGTGACAGTATAATAATAAATAAATAATGTCTCAGCATCAGTTTTTTGAAAATGGTGGTGTGCGTCACATAATAACAGAGGCCTAGTCCTTTTAACTGGTTTGCTTCAGTGATTTTAAGGTAACTAAATTGTTCAAGGCCATCCAAAACGGTCTGGGATTTATTTTTATGCTTTGCTTGCTGGTATTAAAATCTCATTTCTTTTGTCATATGATGTTTACTTTTTTGTATCGTCGAAAGGTGTACATTACGCTTACGCTACGTAGACAAGGCACATTCTCAAACTGGGCTGTAGTATATAACGTTCACGGCGATGATGATGATGATGATGATGATGTTAGCGACTTGAATGATGGAAAAGATGCAATATAACAAATAATAATTTACATTTAACATAATACAGTAGAAGTAACAGTAGTGGTAGTAATTTCCTCGCAACGTGGATCATCTGTGTCAGGGTTTCTTCCAACCATGCAAGCATGAAGCTCCAAATAAATGCTCAGGTTAGTTTTGAGATTAGTTTCTTAGGCCGAGGTTGAAATCATATCATTTACAATGCTCCACTGCCACTGAAAATGAAATGACCATTATCACCATCAGAATTATCATTAAACTTGCCGTTTGGATGGCATCGCGGCGTATGTCACTCGGTCTGATTAGTATATTGAATGTCACATTTCAGTAAAAGGGAAATTATCTAATGGCAGAATGCAAAATATAAATATGGTCTAATCACATCCGCTCATCCATGAAATTTGGTTTTTTTGTACAATAAAACGCTGCTGTAGAAGATGATATAATGCTAACATTACATTGGTAGACTTTTTTGGTTAACAGCCATTATTTAGAAACGTTTATACGATGAATAATAAGTACAAAGTACAACTGCCACGTATCATGAACGTTGCATATCATCGCAAGTGTAAATATTTTACTGCGTTGACCGTTAAACAAGCCAACCGCGTATATACTTGATTTACCAAAAGAAATTAAACTGTCCATGATTTTTTTCTGATTCTTATTTAGTGTTTATCCTTACCAATACCATACATAGAATCGTGACTAATTGAAATGAAGAACTGCTTATTACGAGAGAGAAAAAAAACATTCAAAGTAGACTACCTGCTAAAGTGTTGTGGTGGTGAGTTTTTCGATTCTACTTTACGGAACCTGTACAAACAAAACTCAACTGCGACAATAGCAGTTTGATACGAAGAGCAATTTATTATGTATGACTGATGATTATTATGATACACATAATACCTGTCCTTCATCCAATTTCGAGGCAGCCTCAAGAAAGTAAGTAGGTATATGAGTCGATTCAAAGTTGGTAAATTACCTTGCAGCCTCCGGCCGGCAGGTTGCCACAAACGGGGGGACATTTTTGTCAAACGTTAACCACGACGTGGTTTGCTTGCTTGAAAATTATCTCACGCCAAGAAAACAACTGAAAAGCTTACTAATCGACCGTATTCCCTCCTTCCTTCCTTGTTTTTTGTGAGTGTGAGTATTATATTCAATGCGCACTGTATTAAACAAGAAAATTGACAATTGTGTCGCATGAAGGTTAGCCAAATTATGTGAACTTGTGGGAACGTTCAAACCTAACAGATTATAAGTATTTTATTTCACATTTAAAAAAATCCTAATTGTAAATTTATTTTTTAAATATTAAATTAAAAAAGGCATGATATCGGCAAATAAATTCCATTAAATTGCATTAAACTAAAGCGCTAATGCCATTCTCCCAAAAATGCTGTTTTTCATGTCATTTTAAAGTCTATTACGTCGCCACCAAAACCATTCAAAAATTATTAGAAGACTTTGTCAGCCCATGTAGCTCTTTCATGTTAACCGACGGTTTTGTTGCTTCGCTTCGTTTGGCAAGCTATAAAAATAAATTGATTGATTTTGAGAAAATGAAGTTGTTTCAGTGAATAGGTTAAAAGTTCATTTATGTCGCGTTGGCCAAAATTAGCTGTCAATTCAGCAATATTTTACAACTCCTTCCCTCCTTCACGTACTATCGCACTACCTCGTGCGTTTTTGTGGGTTCCTGAGACAGGTGTAGAGTTACACAAACATAATATTACCACTAACCAGCATGTTACAGTGTGCGCTGGTTCCTTTCATTCAAGTATACAGCTATTTAATGGTATACATAAGCACACATAAATTGCATGGATAACGTTCAATAGTTGTTGTTGTTTAATTTTATGTTATGCGATGTTGATCTATATGTATACGCTGGCGAGTCATCACGGTTTCATTTTCCCTTTCTGTTCACCGATGATATAATCTGATTGTTTACGTTTTAACCAGACCCTTTGTTCCTATTCTACCACAAAATCATACTGCATGTAAAACGTGCTTAATGTATATGGTCCCAGAACAAAAAACAAGGTTATTTATCTATGCTTAGGGCTATAGACGACGCAAGTACGTTGCTTGGGTTGAGTTAAGCTTGAGCGTAGTAATGGTTATATCGACCACGTCTTACTCTAGTAAAATGTTGTATGATCTTATTATACAAGTGCAATTTCACCCTTGATATATATCTATTGGAGTCATCATAAGGATATACGCCGCACTTACATAAAGGTAGTATACCCAAGACAAAAAAGTATTGTGTGCTGAAAGCTGTCAGGGATGATACAGTTTGCATTTTAAAATGAATGAAGTTGGTGTTGGTGGTGGTAACGTACAAGCTGTTATATAATAAGCCGCTGATACAATATAAAGCACCTGTTTTAGAATGCGGCGTGGTGGTAGTAGTCAAAGAAGAAATGCACAGAATGATAATCATCATCATATATGCTTGTAATAATAATTGTATTACTCACTCACGACATTGAAAGGTTGCCTTACTTTTTTATGGACTGTTACACTTACGCATACACAATTTATGGGAACGCTTCAATTGCTTTCGCTACTCTCCTCTCTGCAGAATTGGCTGGTGGTGGTGGTGAGTGAGTGTGTGTGAGCAGTCAATGTGGAACATGTTGATACCGACATGGAAGCATAAACTATGACTCTTTTGTTACGTTTTTTACGGCTACTTACAATACGCCGTGAGTGTATTATTCCTGCAGACAGATAAACGTGAGGTGGTGATGGTGAGTCTGTCTTTGTGAGAACGTGAATTTGAAACGATCCTCTAAGCGTAAACAGAAAAGATGCTCTGAATGAAAATGAATCTTGCTGTGCGAAAGAATCAACAGAGCACAGTAATGAAAAGGGAGCAAAAATATTATCCTCGTTGTTTTTTAAGCTGTAACTGCTCTGCATTGATAGCTGTCTCTTTGATGGCATATATATCTTGTTTTATGAGAAGATATAACGTGAAGATAGGTACAGATCGCTGTTTTCCAGCCAAACTTGAACTATCAGAGAGGAAAAATTAGTTCAACAATGGAAATGAACAAGTTTATGTGGTATGGCTCTAAAGGTACACATAACGTGACAGTGATTGTCATCGTAAAGTCAACGATGAAAGACGATGAGCTGGTTTTCCATTGTTGCCCCTCTGTGTTGGGAGTTAGGAAAGAGAGCTGACGATGATATGTTTTCAAGGAATTGCTCTGCATGAATGATCTTCAGTAGTGGCAGTCGCTATATCAAGACTTTTATGTGTTTGGCGTACATCAAAATATGAGTGACTACATGTATGTGTGTGTCTATGTGTGTATACATTAACAAAAACAAATGGTGACATGAATGGAAGAGAGTATTTGCATTTTGTGGTTTTTCTTCTCATCGGCATTGTTCTGTCGATTCTTATTGTTACACCACGCGGTTTTGACGATGATAACAGAAAAGGAGCACCAGTGTGGTCTTGCTCTTGTCTTTACACTGTCATGTTTCCCCCCTCTGTCTCCTTCGCTCTCGCACTCTGTTTCAAGCCCAATCATGTTTTATTATACAATGACAACCAATTCGATTCACTTTCCTTAAAAAAAATTTGCAAAACATTTTTTGCTCTGATTTTCTTTTACGATTTTTTCACCTTAAAAACATAATTGAATTTTGCTCAACAATGCCTAGCCGTAAAGTTAGGGCCAATGCTGTTTGCTGCAGGGCCAATGTCGGTACTCACTTGGAGATCAACAAACAAAAAAATGCATAACCTTAATCTTAATCTGAAATCTGAACACAAGAGCAATAAAATGTGCTGCTCTTCAATGTTTACCAAATAACAGAATTTTGCTCCAATTTACGCTGGCGTGCGTACGACGATACATACTTGCAAATACGTACCTACACATTATCTTATTAGAGGGTAAGCACTTGCATAATTTATTATCTTCATCAGGTTTACCATTGACATTCGACCTGTTGACTTACACTTTTAATGTGCGTCTACTCTGTACGTTTAATGTAGCTTCATGCACTGTACTCCCTGGTACGAAATTCCCCATTTTTTGTGAATTTTATACTGCTGCTGCTGCTGCTGCTGCAGCTGTTAGCTGACAATCAATGGGATGATTATTATGTTTGTGTCGTTATTGTTGTTTGTGACTTGCTGATTAGCAAACCTTAGCCTCTGCGTCAAGACAAGACCGAGTCAAAAAATGATCGGATAGACTGACAGACAGAGTTTGTTACCATTACTCTATATAACCATTAAAGATCATGTTACACAACTCAATTATGCGCATTCATGGCTCCTTGCGCTTGCTCTATTATGCTTATGTAAGTGTCTGCATGGTCTGGCGCACATTATAGTTTGTGCAGTACACGCACCACGTACTCCGCCGTCACCTCGTGCTGTGTGCAGAGTAATCACTGCAGGTATTAAGATCTTTAAAAAGGCAAGTGTTGCAGACGGTAGTATTTAATTTATTACATAAGACCAATCCTTACGAAGTTCAACTTCAAAAACAGGAATGTTCTGCAGGATGATGTGTCGTACAGCACTTTCCATTTCAAATCTTCCCTTTTCATACCGCTGCGTGCGTTCGCATGTGCGTCTCGTTGTAGTGTTCACAGAATCGTACTACTGTGATGTTACTTAAGTCTTGCAAAAAGATTTCAAATTGCTTTATATATGACGACACTTCATTTGCGCTATATGCTCCAGTAATTTTCCGTTTAAATACACTAAATGCTATTCAAAATAGATTAATACGACATAAACATGACAAATAGGCTTGTGCACGGTTCTTAGCAGGGAGAATGCCTACAAAAGACAGAGAAAATGACAAATTAACGTGGTTCCTGATCAAATCAACCAGTAATATAGTGACTACCATGCCATGTGATATCATAATTCTTTTACAAAAAAAAATCTTGATAGGACACATTATGATAAGTTGAGCGGCTTATTTTTGGGAGCGATGCTTGAAATATCACACTTTTTGCCTTTTTGTCCGCACCTGGCAGCATGGCAGGGATTACAAATATCAAAAGTGTTTGTTTCGCTCTCAACCAAAGCTGTGTGGTCATATTTATCTGAGAAAATGTATTTAAAGCATTTAGGTGAGGTGTTGTTTGCTAAAAAAAATACGCAAGGGTTACTACTTAAACAAATCCAGTGTGGGACTGTTTCGCTTTAAGCTTGCGGTAGACAATTAGGTACTATAACGGCTTTTGTGACGGGCATCATGTCCAATTGAAAAGGAATAACTAATTCATTAGAAACATTGGACCCATATAATTCGCGTTCCACATAATAGACGTTTTGCTTTTGAGAATTGAGGTGGCCGTAGTTTAAAATTAGTGCATTGGCTGGTATATATTTCTAATATTGAATCGCAACTGTACTAATTTTATTCTCGATTTTTGCACTGACAAATGGAACCGACTGAATGACACATATGAATGTAATAATAATGAAACCACGAACCATTTAACACTTCTATATTATATTATAGTTTGTTACGTTACTTCATAACAGAGTTTTTCGTAACATCAAAAATTCTCATACTGAGTTTGATAAAGTGTTGTTTAAATGGTCGGCTGTTGTGTGTCTGTGTTGGTGATGATGAAGACCACGGTTTTGGAGTTAAGCAGTTAAATATATTTTGTGCGATGTACCGAACATAAAGACGTCGAGAACAGAGAGTAACTCACACAGCCACACACTCATACAGACAGCCAGCCACATATATGCTTAACAATTCACAGTGACAGGTAGTGTGAATTTGGTTCTTAAACACCACCAAACTACAACGAAAAGTTATTATGACGAATATTTTAAAACCTTCTTTTTTGGACATGTATCAGTTCACCTGTCATCGTGTGAAAGACATGAATGTGAAGGAGAGGATCTTCCTCTGTCTGTGCCTTAAACTGAGATTTTTTGGACGCATTGTTATTATTACGGCGATTATGTAACATCTCATTGTTGAGACACTGCTTCGGAACCCAAATAATGGATAATGTCATTCGTATTGTTGCTCTTATGCAGGTAACAATAAGTGGACCATTTCAATTTTCGCTTGTGGTTTGCTGGTGTGACATATATGAAAGCGAGAGCTGATTTTTTGATCTTCACAATGTGTTCTCTTGTGTACTCATCGGAGCACGAAAACGCACAAAACTGCTCGTTCTATATATAATCCAAAAACGCGCAAGGCTTATAGAATGAGATTTATAGCGCAGTTTTGTATTTAGATTATTGCTTAAAATGTAAAACGTTTGGCAATGACAGGATTATTATTGATATTTTTTTCTCGTCCTACTGTTACGTTCTGCTCTCCATGCAATACTCCTCGGCACCATACATATTATTATTATTATGTTGCTACTACTGCATTTTTTATAAATTGTTAAAAACAACAACACTATAGTACGCTATAAGAGTACTTTTGCTCAATTTGAAATTTAAATAGTCATAAACCAAAATACTGTGTTTTGTTTGACCACAAACTGCATGGTGCTAACGTAGGTATAATGATGGTGGTGGTGATGATAACGCTTAAACGAATAAAGCTTCTCTGAATCTGAATTCCGAACAAAGTGGATAGACATTCATTTTTGTTGTGATACACCATGTACTCCTATATGTACTTCTATAATATGCAGTAACTTTTGAGCACGAGCCCCTGGTTTTTTGTCTCTCTTCTCTCTGTCTCTGTGTTACTGTTACCCTGCGTGTTGCTGCTGCTGTGTTCATTCTCCTCGTCCCATCCAAAATGTATCGTCAGATTGTTTTGTGTGCTATTCATTTTTACAACCACGACGGCTAAGGACAATTATTGTTGACATTATTTGAAGTTATATAATAATATTCTATTAGCACCACTTTGTAGGTTGTTTTTATGTGGTGGAGGTGTTTATAATAATAATGCTTTTGGTTGCAAACTAAATGGTTTTCTGAAGAAAAAAAGACGCAGAAATGTATGTCACTGACTGTTATAAATGTGCAAATGTGCTCAGTCTATTATGGTTAGATACAGGCATATTATATGTGTGCCTCCAAAACTTTGTCGCATATAAGCTAGCTAGCAGCCCAGCAGTTTTTGCATTTATAAAAATATTATTATTCAAAAAATTACAAGACGCAAGCAGATACACTCTTATGTTTTGACGGTAGTTTTGAAAAATGTGTAAGTTTTCTGCACATCTTATGTGCTTTTGCTCATTGAGAATTATGTCGTTTTGTGGCTTGCGCGAACGCGTGAGGTAAGTTTACGAATCAGTAGAATGGTAATGATTTTCGCAGTTAAATATTTCATAAATGAAAAAACAAAATAAAAAAGGCGTCACATTTGACATTGTTGCAAACTTAAAATTCACACTTGCCACTTTTTTTCTTGACACGATACAGAGGTGCAACCGTGACATTTAGTCGGCAGGTTATTTAATACATTTATATTAAATAAAAAAATTAAATCAACAATGCAAATGTTATAATTACCTTTGTTCATGATTCATTCAAAAAGCGTAAACGACTATTTATCATTCGTACATATAGTACCCCTTGGGTTTTATGGCTTATGCCAACCACACTTTTATAAACTAAGTTACCCATTAACTTCATCTTTCAAGTATTTTTAACCCGTGGAGATGCTATCTTATTGATTAGGTAAAAGAAGGCAAGACCGATTAATTACGTGGACATGTAGTTAAAATTTCACACACACATACATGAGGCATTGCTAGTGCTATATACCTTGCTAGTACAAATTCACCGATGCCGATCCATCAGTATTTGCTCAAGTCAAGAGGTCACATAAATACTATTATTTCGTTTCATTATGTACAATGCTGTTCATCTTACAGCCTTGAAATCTTCCTCATCATCATCAGGATCGTGTCGTGATCATCATCAGTCAGTCAACAAAAATACTAAAAATTACAAATGAATTAATCGTGTCGAAAGGAAGCCAAGAGCAATTAGTGTGGTGATGGCTTCTTGCTGATAATAGTGTTAGTTTTGTTGGTGCTGTACCGTTTTTCTCTACACCAACACTACTACTCTCCTGCAATGAATATGAATTTGATGATGATGATGACGATGACGATGATGATCCTTGTGGTAATATGGTGTAGAGACTCGTAGAGAGTCCATTATACATTTTTGTTACTCATCATATCATGCTAAATGAAACGAGGAATCTCCCCTGGTTGGTCTAATGTAATTTGTAACAAAGCATGGCAGAGCATTCCTGTAATTACTATTAGGAAACAAAAACGTAGAGGTTAAACAATGAGAAATAGTACGAATGTTTTATTTCACGTTGGATTATAGAATTATATACTTTAGAACGCTGCTGCTGCACCATAACTGCATGCATTCACGTTTTAAACATAATTACACTTGTCGTGTGTGCGTAATATTCTCTGAAGAGAAGAAAAAACTATTGTCTGCTGATAAAGACATCTTGAGAACAGGTGCTAAAAAAGAAGCTGTGCTGTTTACAACAATCCTCAAATCGCTGATGAAGCGCTTGCAAGCACAGTCCCAGCATCGTCTAGCTACAAACAATCAATTTCATTGTCTCCTCGTCGAGAGGGAACAAGTAATTGTGAGCAAAAATTAAATTTGGAGGAAGGCTACAATCTAATAAGCTTTTTATTAGTACCGAAACTCAAGGCGAAATTCCTAATGTTGCCGTATGCCGATGAACAAGATGTAAAACGCGAAGAGCAAGGAAGTTATGATGATACAGTTACATATGTATAATTATTATCATCGTTAAAAACAGGGGCCAGTTTGTTAACTCCGCTCCGCACTCCTGTCGTACATTGTTCAGATGTACCTATTAAATATATAGCAAGTGTATATATATTTTTATGATACATATTCTCAGCAATATCCTACGACGAAATGGTTGTATATATGAATAATTGACTGTTTTAGAACGCACTTCATTTGACACGATGTGATATATTAATCAGCTCATAAATTTGACTGATATGTGAGGCACCCCTTTTTATGCTCACATTATTACAGCATTAAATAAAGATTGTAATAAGCAGTAATGGTGCTGCTTGACCATGTAATGAAAGTAAATTTAAGTGATGCCCCTCAACTTTTTTATTAGTGAGTGACCCCCTCATACAGCACACACATCGTGTATATATTTTAAACCAGTGCAATAGGATGATGATTGACAAACGAAGTAATTGTGGAATGCGTTTCGATGATTAGCACAATAACGAAATGACACAAAAAAGGGCCTTGTGTCTTATTCAACAGTGCACACATGAGAGAGTAAACGATTTTTTGTGTTCCACGCCTATCATTAAAATACGGAAGTTGTCATTGTCGAAACACAGGCACTCTCTTACAACAGTTATAGGACATTGCAATCACTGTGCACTCCATCCATTAACTCATCGAGAGAGAAAAAAAACTTAAGATCAAGTTTGCCCTTAGTTTAAGGAGGAGAGCTTCTCATCGTCTCAAAGTTTAATTAGTAAATGCGATGTCCTGGCACAATTTCACAGTAGTTTTAGCACAAGGATGGGGAGCAAGCGTCGTCGTACAACAATTGCCGTGTTAAATGTTTGGTGCTATCAAACTGCAATAAAATTGTAAATTTAATTACAAAAATTGAAAGGTTCATGTTCACGCAGATAGATAGATGATGATGGGTGGGATCTGTTTTGCCGAAATCACAACATCAATTTTTGCTTCAGTAGAAATTTTAAAATTGAAAACTAGCCTGTCTTTCATGCGAAACGAGAATCATCATTATATCGTCCGTTTTTAATCGATGTGCCCCGTATCCACGCACCTTGCTAGCATTTTAATAGCAGGTAGTTCAATTATTATTCGAATATCATCTCAAAAAACTTGAACACCACCGGATCGATTCGATATTGATAATAAGAAAAGCTGTTAAAGATTTTAGAGGTTTTTAGTGACACGGATTACGTCGTGGCTACAGATTACTAAAGCGATAGTTTTCCTTCGTAAGCACACACACTCACACACACACAGCTCGATTTTTTTTTGCTCTTGCTCACGTAATGTAAGCCAATAACAAATTTTACGTACATTTACCTATTTACGCGAACGCACCAACAACTTCCATACGGAATACCGTGTGTTGGTAGCGTTTTTTTCTGATAGGAATGATAAAGATAAAGCAGACTTGGAGTTCAGTAGGTACTTGCTGATCGTGGTATTTTACTTTAATATATAATAATATACTATAATATCATTTTTATTATGTTTTTTCTCCATTCTGTACTGTTTCGTTTAATCTGTAGCCATCATCATTGTCGTCGTCGCATTATTATTATTATGCATCTTTCTATCTGTACAAACATAGGGAGTAATAAAAGCATCTTTTTACACTGGTGGTGTTGTTGCTGGTTCAGCGTGCCGTTGCTGCTGCTCACTTACTATAACCACTTACTTCTTTACCACCACCACTCGTTCCATTGCCAGCAGAGGTACCTACAACAAGACGATGATTGTTACGACCGCAGCTTATTATGCTGCGTAAGCTGCAACAATCATCATTGTATTACCTTTTGGCTGTACTATGTTACTGGTGAGACATGTAACTTAGCAGTTTTACATGTGTTTTCCTCACTCTTTCATGTGAGGAGACGGATGGTAGACAGATAGTAAGAGTGGTCCCTCGATCTCTTACCTAAAAACTCACAGGTAATTCCCTCAGTACTCTCTGGTACGACGGCTTCTCCAAAAAACTATTTTTTGGGGTTGCAGTTACAGTGCGTGTACCGTATACGTAAGCAAACCGTTTCATTGTTAAGCTCTCCTCAGAGAGAACGACTCTCTGTGCGTACTTCTGTATTATCGCCTGGCTCGCACCTAGACACGCATTATATATATATGTATAGAGATATACATACATCGCTGCAGAAGAGCATCTCGTAAAAAGATTTTTGTCCAAAGACTCGTATTAAACGATATAGAATTGAAGGATGTTGCTCACAGTTGTTGTAATCAGGTCTTCGTGAAAGGAACATTACTGACTTAGTTAGTGTTCGGCTGACATTTGGAATTACAGAGAGTTGTGCTGTGTCATCATCATCCCATCCTCAACCAAGAAAGCAGCAGTGCAGTGTTGCATTTTTTTGTATTTTTCTCCCCTTTATGTTTCGACGCTGTTGCCTTCTTCTTACCTGGCTTATCTGTCATTCGTGCGTACAGCATTTACTACGCGGTGCGTTAGAGTTGAATTGAATAAGAAAAGTGAACGGTGATGGTGATGGTGTTGGAGAAAAAAGAGGAAAAAGCTCCTTTGTTGGTTTTGATGTTTTTTTTTCTCTCAGAGCGCAAAATAAAGAAGGCGTGTAGTGTGCATGTATAGAAACGTGTTTCTCAGTGTCGTATTGAATTTGGATCTTAACGAGCTCATTTTTTTCTTAAGAGAAGTCCAACTTCCTCGGAGGAGTGAATGAGAAAGTTGCATTGAAAAGAAAACAAAGCGGCCACAACACATTTAACATTAGATCACTCACGTGTATATGTTTTCATTTCCATGATATAGTTTTCCGTGAAAGAGAGGATGTGATGTAAGAATGACGATTATGCCGAGTGTTAACTGTGCATGTTTTTGTACACTGCATCCTGTGCACGGTGCACTACCGTTTTGTTTTGTATATGCGTTCCAGTGCGACTAACATTGGTCCGTCACTAAGTTTAAAATAAACAATGGATACATAAACAAGGCCAGAAATTAAGCTGTTATTGTTGTTTCATTGTGTAACGACATAAGAGTATGTCGGCTTTCCTTTTTCGGACTGACTAAGTGTTTAAAAAAGGATATTAGTGATGTTCGTAAATAATGTTGAGGTGCGTTTTATATTTTATTACCTGTTATGCTTATGCTGTAGAAAATTAACGTTGAAGGAAGTAGCTTAAATCGTAATTTTGACTTTGTGACTTAATTATTTTGACTTTCGTAGCAGTATGGTATTGATTTATTTGGTGCACTTGCGCTTTTTTCTCCGAACAAAACTCGCCGTCGGAAAGTTATATATTTTTCTTCTCATTTTTTTGTTACAGATGAACCAGCTGTGTAAAGTGTGTGGGGAACCGGCTGCCGGGTTCCACTTCGGAGCGTTTACCTGTGAAGGATGCAAGGTAAGAAGATCTTTCTATTCGGCAAAAAATATAATACAGTTTTAAAATCAAGTTGATCTACTCCAAAATTCGTGGAATGGAAGCAAAAATGCAAAATCCAAAAGTG
The DNA here is from genome assembly GCA_027744055.1 of Callyntrura sp. NNG-2020. Classification (NCBI taxonomy): domain Eukaryota; kingdom Metazoa; phylum Arthropoda; class Collembola; order Entomobryomorpha; family Paronellidae; genus Callyntrura; species Callyntrura sp. NNG-2020. The sequence continues at coordinate 81,790 of JAHZNE010001276.1, read as the reverse complement.
TAGGGATGTTTTGTATACAAAATACAACTAACCGTGTATCTGACTCAAATGCATTTATTATCATTATCAACCTAGAAAATTCAAAGAAATCCCCTGCGGACAATAATTTATTAGTTCTTTCTCGTCAAGTTCAGTCGTTTTCAGTTTTTTCTCTCAAACATGCAGCATTTCGTTTCGACATAAAAGGAGTTTACTTTGAGGATGTAAGCGTGTGGTAGTGAATAAGTGAAAGAAACATTTTGTTCGTGTCGTGCCATGAAGATGATGCTGCGCCGTTCATAATAATCGCCTTCTCTCTAGTTAACAACAAAGGTATTCCTAAAACTTAATTAGACTTGCAAATTTAGTCAAATGAGAGAGGTGGACAACAGCGTGGTTCAACCCATGACTGTGACGTGGTTTACTAAAACATGCAAAATATTCAACAGCATTCGATGCTGAGAGTTACAAGTCCAAGAAGATTTCTTTTGTTATCATTTTTCTTGTTGGGGGAATAAGTCATTTCGGAAAAATAACAACCAAGTCATACAGGTGGACATGTATTTCTGTGGAGCGAACCACGCTTTGCATTACATTCATCGCTGACGCTGTTAAACTTTTTTGGGCAAGTTTAGTAACAGTGTGACGCGCCACTTACACAATATGTCTGTAAGTTTGACTTGGAGTAATCTGGAAATAGGATTGCAAGAAAGGCAAGTTTGTTTAGCCTTCTAAAAGCAGTTAACAAACAAGGCATGAAAAACGTTCCCAACCCATTGGTGGCGTCTGGTGTGTGTTTGTAGTGTAAAACAAGTAGTAGTAGTTTTGAAATGGTTTGTGAACGAAGGGTGATATAAATAATATAATGTCTATAAACGTGCATTTTGGATACGTCTGCACGGTGTAACTTTTCCACCGTAAATTGTGAAGCAGCTTGAGAATGGGGTATGCGCTTAAACATAACTAGGGCCTTCAATGCCAAACGACTATATACATTGTTGGCTACTCGAGAAAAGACAAAATTCAGATTATAGATTGAGAAATTAGACGTGGTGTACTTTATATACTTGCCGTGATTTCAATCCTTTTATATCGAGCTGGTAAATTGGCGGAAGTAGTGGAAAATCATGTCTGATGACTAAAACTTTGTTTAGACATGCATAAAGATTAAGCCAGTAAGAAACCATGTTTGGAGACTGAAAACAGATCACGAACGTGCGTACGATGACAAGATAGCATATATAAATGTAATCCTGATTCTGACTTTACTATATGCCCCGCACACACACATACACACATACAAGTTTATCTATTCCTTGTCACGAATACAAGAATATCGGCACAAATCAACAATTATCTCTGCGTATCAGCGCAGGAATGACATTCTTCGGTGGTGGTGCTTTTTTTGGGCGTTCCACCAAAACTAATTTCAGCATTGTACAAAGTAAAATGCACCAATACACCAAAAGCAAAGTGCTGCGTAATTTTTACAAAAGTCCGTGGCTCCTTGTTGGGATTGTCGGAGGGTTTCTGTAATTTTTATCTGTTTACAAAACTTGGATTCGACGTACTTTTTATTCTACGTTGTTCCCCTTTATCTTTCTTGCTTTGTATAAATGTACAACGATTTGCTCTGTTAATTTCGTCACTTTTTTAATAATTGCCTAAAAATTAGAGTTATCAACCTTTCATTTTTCTTCGGATTGGTGGCAGTGATCCAAGACTTGATTTTTAACCTTTTTTCTCATGTCCGTGCCGAGTGTATTTATATAATAATCGGTGCTTTGAGTATCTTTACAGCAGCTCTCGAATAAAATAATACATTGAAAAAAAAAAACACTTTTTGTCAGAAATTACACTGCTCCTTTTTGCTCTTAGAGGTGCATACCCAGTTAAGCCAACAAGAGTTGTTTACAGTTCAACAATCTTTACATTGCGTAGTTTTACCAAAACGCTTGCAAGTGGCAGCAGCGATCACTGATTACAGAGGATGCACCATTGGCGTTGCTGGTAGTCCATAGTTGATAGTAGTAACTTTTTTAACTTAATATATTTCTTATGAAGTGTCAATATTTGTAAAGTAATAGACTTAGGAGAACGTGTGATTATGACTACTTCATCCCGTCAGAAATTTGACATGCAACCAATCCAAATCCAATTTACATTTACGACTTATAGCTGATTACTGTTACTCCAATTTCCCTTTGGTTTATATGTGTATTTAAACTCATCCCTTAAGTGTGGCAAGATAAATGAGGTGGGCTGTTTTCGATTCATTTTTCATTACACTTTGCTCATCAGTTTTGTACACTTGACTCATTTTGGTGCACATGCAATTTGATTGTTACTGTCTTTTGAAAAATACGAGCAGCTTGATTAGGTCACCATCACCTGAACCCCAATTCTATTATTCTCTCAGCTTTTTGAACTCTGTTATCAAACTCAATTTATTTTTTTCCGAATATTTATTTTGAAACCATAAATAAGTCGTCATATTTCAAAATTTATATGCGAAAACAATAATTTATTACATAAATTAACTTACATGGTCGTACAGAAAAATTGGAAATAGCATGACATTCATTAAAACGAAAATTGTTCCGTCATGCATATTACCCTTAAGCTGCATGTAAGTTACTGTGAGTTGATTTCACTCTCTGTTGTCGCGCTCCATCTATCTAATCATTTGGATAAATACAATACACCATGCATACAAAGCATTTTATACAGCTACAATTACAATGTCAGTATTATTGACGCATATTCTAGTATTATGATTGTAATAAGCTGTTCGTCACGTATTTTTATACTACACTTCTACTTAATATAAAAACTCTGCGTCAGCATAATTAAGTTAAGAAAATGTAATAAATATCCTGCTGCCCCGCTGCTCTACATTTCGATCCCTGTAAGTTTCCGAGAAGGAAAAATGCATGCGAGAAAGTTTTTTCCCTCTATTTGTAATTAGTAATTATGATGTCCCTTACAGTAAAATACACAGATAAATCGGGATAAGAAACTGATAAAAAAATATCAACAATTTGCCAATCAGACTACACAGATACACTAGGATTGCCCGTAATTTAAGTACGTTTTATTGATTTTTCTCGTCTAGTGGCACAACATTCTATTTACAAAATTGCTATTATTTTGTATATAGCGTTGATATACTTGTCGTTGTTCATCTCGTTGACACAAACATAAAGTCAAACATAGCGTGTGCTTTGTTACAAAAATAACCGTATTTATCTTCATGGTTGTATATAGGCATTGCGTTGCATGATAATTATTTTCAGTGATAGATTGCTACGTGTATCTTCAGTGGCTCGACTGACTGTGTAGCTGAAAGTCGTTAGTTTTCCATTTCAACATCCATTTCAAGAGCAGTAATGACATAGCGTATGAGTTTGCTAAACTAAATTGCTACTCTACGAAAAGTGCTATTTATGTTGGTTATTGTAATTAACTATTGTACCTCTTAATTTTTCATGCTGCTCAACAGGCAACTTGATGTGTGATGGTATTAAAAGAAGAAAAGCGAGCTTTTGTTTACGTGTGGTTTTAAAACTTTTTCGATGCTTCCTTTTTATTGCTATTGTTGTAGGTTTTGCGCCTGGTGTACTCATTCAGCTGCAAACACACATAAATCCAAGAATGAAGATGAGTTTTCGTTTTATTAGTTTTTTAAGCGCAAGTAATTAGAGCAGCAGCCAGCAAACCGGCACTAGTTATCTATTATTATTACAAGCTGTAGTAATGTCACAATAAACATTGTTTGCCCCATAACATTATTAGAGTACTTTGTATGCGAATGGCAGTACCTTTCATGTTTTTCATCCCTCAGCTTCAACAAATTGGGTACAGGAGATGAGGTGTAGTTATTATTTTTATTATTATAACTGGTATTAGTTTTGTGATCCTGTCAAAAAATCAACGGTAAAGAGATGTACAATGTAGAGTCGTGGCACACAGACAGATGATACCACAGTTAATTGGCAATTGTTTTTATGGCTGGAAAGGTAATAAAAAGAGGGTTCCTTTTGGATTTTGCATATTGCCCCCTGAAACGAGCAAGGAGTATGGGCAGCAGTAGTAAAAATGATATTACGAGCGTTTATGGCGCATGGCTGTAAAAAGCATTTGAGTTGCATGAAGCGTTATAATTTTTAAACAAAGAAAAATATGCAATTTTCCGCCCAGAGTCAAAACGGTGGGATGAATTCTGCCTCTGAAGCAAATAACAATAACTCATCTGCCACTAACAATAACAATCCACCAGGAACGTTTCCACCGAATAGCTTTGGTAAAAGTCCTATCCCATCTACTGTGACTTCTTTGGGGTCCCTAAGTGGCAGCAGCGGGGAAGATCGTGAAATAAGAGACAGATCCGAACGTGAGAGAACACCTTCAAGCAGTGCCTCGAGAAATGGGACATCCGCTAATAATGGACTACCACCAGCGTTTTCATCGTTTGCTGCTGGACTGAGTCCAGAGTCTCGTGAGCAGTTCCTAGCTTCTTTAAATCGCAAATTGGTCACCCCCGAATTAGCTGACTATTTCCGCGCCGCTGGAGTCGCTGGATTGGGAGGATTAGCTGGTCACGGAGCATTTCCGATGCCAGGTGGGAAACCTATGATGGAACGTGATGATGACCGTGGCGAAGATATGTCACGTACCACTACAACACGAAGTCCAGGTTCCCTGGAATCTCCAAATTCTGAGGCATCTGCTGACGAAAATAAAATAACAAATTCTCTATTTACCATGCCTCCTGGATCTCCATTAGAGGTCAAGCCTAACGATCTCTTGTCATTTGACTTTTTAACGAGGGACTTGATAAAAATGGGCTATGATCCTCTCCGTCTATGGCCAGCTATGCTTACAGCAGGACCTCATAATTTACAACAATTCAATCCGTATCGATTTATTTTCCCCGGTGCGTTTCCTGGTGCTTTTCCCGGTGGCTATCCGCCAAATGCTACAGCTCCTTCTGTGCCTTCCCCATTACTAAATGGGGCAATTCATCCCAGTAAACTTCTCTCTGCTGCTGCCGGCATATCAGAGGGTTTAACCTCACCGCTTGCTAATTTACCAAACAATTTGAGTAGTGCCGGAGGTGCTGGCGGAGGCAGCTCAACGAGTTTGAATAGTAGCCAGCAGTCCACCACACCATCGAGTAATCACGGTAGCCCGAACCACTCCATTAGGAATCGCGTTACCCCAGTTGTTCCACCTTCCTCAAGCTTGACTCTCACTCCTCCTATAAGCCATCACAGCTCAGAAGAACCTGTTGCGGGACTACCAATGCAAAAACTGCGGGGCATGCCTGCTCAAGATAAGCCGATTGACTTATCTGCAAAGAGCACCAACAATAATTACGTTGATGATGATTACCAAGCTAAAAAGTTCAGCCGTTTGAACGGAGCACTTTCTCCTACCGAGTCAGAGAGCGAGGATGAGCACGAGAACATGAAGCGGGGCGATCTTCGACACCATCATCATCATCATCACCACCACCATCTCCTCCACCATCAACCAATTTCAGACAGAGAATACGACTCCGACGCTGATGAGCCGCAGCCTTTAATTAAAAGTGAGATCAATCGGAATACTGATGATGACGAGCGTGCTGATTCTGATCGAGATGATGACGACGGTATTAGTGGTGAAGCCGAAGATTTGCGGAGAAGTAACAACAACAACGAGCTGCTAAAGTCTGGTACAAGGAGAAGATCCTCAAGTAGTAGTAGGGATGTCCGAAGTCCAAAAAGGGAAAGAGTGTCGACTCCTCTTGATTTAACAAGAAGCACATCAAGCACTCCGGTTGCCCCACCAAAGATTGCTACGTAAGACTAGAATTGTCTATACTTAACTTAGGTAATATTATGCTTTACACAATGCGTTTACACATCTCTTCGGTCTTGTTGTGGTATGAAATATGTACTGTTTTTGTAGAAAATGAAAGTTTTAAGTACGTATGGGCTAGGTGGCCAGTATAAATTATATACGGATTTGTATAGTTTGAGTGGGTTGCAGTGCAGTTGTTTTCGTATAACGAAATAGGAAAAACATACATAAATTTTGACAGCCGTCTTAAATACTACTGTCAAGCTATTTTCTGTAGAAAAAGGTAACGAGTAGCAGACATAAAATACATAATTTTAGTAGCGCGGTCCAGTAAATTCATTCATGCATCCATTCCCTCCATCATCATGACGAGAACGAGACAAAAATGTATTGATAAGTGTTCCTAGTTCTTGTGCAAGTTAGGTAGTAATAATAATATGGTGCCTTTAAGGAAGTACTTGTTTTCCAATACAAACTACACTGTTGTCTCTCTCAAAATCTCTTCGATTTTAATCTGTATAAGTAGTCTTTTTACCGTATTTTGAATAACTCCATTTAGCTTTAAGTGAATAAATATATCAAGTATGCTGATACGTAATGTTATGTAGTATTGTGTAGAAAAGTATTTTTCCTATAAATATTCCCCATTTTTATTGCCCCTCTCAGAAGGGTGACAATAATGAAGTAGTGTGAAAAACGAACTAATATTGACAATTTTTACAGTTCGTCAGGCCGCAAATGCAATATATTTTTAAGCAGCTCCATAAGTGTAGTCATTTTATGTTTTAAATTATCGGAATATGATTGTACATCTTGTAAAATACAAGTTTTTGTACGCTACCACTTTGCTCTAGGAAATAGTTTTTAGTGATCTGCATAGTATTGTGTAGAAAAGTATTTTTCCTATAAATATTCCCCATTTTTATTGCCCCTCTCAGAAGGGTGACAATAATGAAGTAGTGTGAAAAGCGAACTAATATTGACAATTTTTACAGTTCGTCAGGCAGCAAATGCAATATATTTTTAAGCAGCTCCATAAGTGTAGTCATTTTGTTTTAAATTATCGGAATACGATTGTACATCTTGTAAAATACAAGTTTTTGTACGCTACCACTGTGCTCTAGGAAATAGTTTTTAGTGATCTGCACAAACCTTGTCCGAGATAGATGTATCATTTACAGAAAAATCGCTATTATAATTATTATCATTTATTATTATATGAACAAGAAAAACTGTTTTCCTTTCACTAGCTTTTGCCAGTCTATTATCGAGCGGGGTCCAAGAAAGTCATAAAAGAAATTACTTTTTTTCTCTGTCATTGCGTGATTACTTCTGATTCGTCCTATGTTGTTTAATTCTTAATTTCGCATTAATATATTGCAGTTTTAAAACTGTCTGACAATTTTATTCACCATATATTACTGTGCTCCTCATACTTCATACTCGTGTAACAATAACAATTTCACATTATTTGAATTGAGGTCGGGCTTCGGGGTATATAAATATGTATGCATGTGAGCAAAACAGTGTAGCAGGGTTTCAATTTTGTATTATAGCGTCAAAACAGTAGAAATATTAATCTCTCTTTTTTTACCAGCATGGAATCTCGTTTACTCTGATCAACTCTTTAAAAAGACATTTAATGTTAATGGTCATACATACACGCACCTTGTATTTACTGTTTGATTATTCTTACTGTCCTCTCATTAATAGCTCATTTGATTTTCCTTTATGATTAAAACAACCTTTACCTCGTGTCAGCATTTAGATGTGTTGATCACCCTCACCAAACCATAAACAAGAACTACAATTACCAACAATTAATGCATATGTACATGTATGTATAACTTACAACTTACCAGAAACTCAATAAATCTTAGAGATGTGCACTCCTATTATAAAAACACTTTTCCTGCTTAGTTAGTAAATAAATACTGCAAGTACATATGTTTTCATTTTTACATTATGTTGTGCTACATAGGAAATATATTATATACAAAAAAATGTACTTTAGCAGCAGAATCCGCGGCAGTAACAGTGTGTAGTAGTGATTCCTTCTTGTTATTATTATTATTATTATTATTAATATTATTTAAATATTTTATGAGTTTAAGCTTGATGCAGTTTCTAGTAGTGTATAAAAATTTGCGTGTCTTTTTAACAGAAATGTTAGCGAATAATGATGTATATAAAAGTTGTTGACAAGAAATGTTATATTTTGTACATTACCATTCACACGAAAATCACTGGTGTGTATCTAGTGGGTTCATACATGCAACAAAAACTCCTGTCTGTATTGTGCGTTACATTCGATGTTGTACATAATCTGAAAAAAATAATAATGTCTAGTAAAGATGGAGGCGTAAATATATTTACAAACTATTTAAACGTAAAAATTCTTTACTCACACATACGTAGCAAAACTCCTCTGGTAGATTTCCTTCAAACTAAAAGTCGCATCACAGCAAAACACTATTTACTATATATTATGTTGTGTGCACAACACGTACAGTTCAGTATTCTTAGGGTACTCCTCCTCTTGTGAGTATATAGTGTAAACGAAAATTGATGAATGCTTCGTTCTGATGTGTCTGAGTAATGATGATGATACACCTTTAGGGATAAATGCACATACTTGAGATCTTTTAAAAGTGAAGATGTTCTTTCTGCAAAGTTTGATTAGTGTCCTCTTTGTATAGGTAGATTTTTGTAAATGTATAATATTGATACAAATTGAGAATGGGGAAAATGTGTGTTTGTGTGTGTGTGTGTTCTACTGAAAATTTGTCTGTCGTATTTTATCAAAAAATACAGAAAAGAGAAAATGTAGTAATTACACTTATTATAATTCACGTAAAGTTGTTAATATGCATATTATTGTTATCCGTATGTAAATATGCGTGTGCGTTGTTGAATATTGTTCATAGTGCAGCTACAAAAGTGCAACTTTATAATTTTTTAAATATGTTTATAAGTATTGTAGTGTACACAAGAAACTATATTTTACATGGATGTGTTTGATAAAATAGATATTGGATGGATGTCTAATGAAAAGGACTGTCTCGGCGTCTGTAACCGTTATCATTATTATTGTACGTTTTTATTATTATGATTTCTGATTATTTATGTATCACGAAGGATGATTTCATAATCACTCCTTTTTTTACAAAAAGCAAAACAGTGTAGCATATGTACACAGACCCAGGTAACATTTGAATATTTAGCAAAAATTGTATTTAATAGCATTACATATGATGTCGTATCTTGCTATTCAATGAATTGGGTTAATCGGTTGTGAAAATAGCAGTTACTACAATACAATAGTTAAGTCTTTTTTACTGTTGTATGACCAGCACGATACGATATTTGCACCTTCATCCCGTCAGCAGCAGCAGCAGAGCAGCTCTCAAAACCCAGTTTTTTTAAAAGAATGTCTGTCGTAGTACTTTTGACTTTGTAAACTTATTTCCAATGATATGTTATTGCTTGTATGAATCCCTCAGTTTTAAATTAAGTTTGACTGTAATATTAGATAAAGTAGACCGGTTTGGATGATAGTGTATAGTAAACAATGATAATACCAAACACTTTTCTCTCTCTCTACGCAATGCAATGGAACAATTAAACTTATTATAAAATAAAATAAAAAACATACATGAGTACGTTTATTATTGAAAATCGCGTTTTTTGGAAGTTCTCTTGTCTTATTTTGCATTTTTTTTCATTTTGGCATTTTAAAATTACTCTGAAGCGAGCAGTTATTGGAAATGTTGCATCATGTTCACAGCATCCTTTTAGACAAAATATTCATTACCATAATATTAATTCTTACTTTTTCTAACAAAATGTTTGCAATCACAATCATACATGCTATTGAAGACCATTTTTATATTATATAATTCATACGCAATTCGTGGTGGCACAACTGAATACATTATGCGCATCTTTTAAATCATATTATTATCATATCATGAATGAAGAAGCTTATTTGAATGGACTTGGTCTTTGATATAAATTACAAAGTAGTTACTAATTACGAATGACATAAGTGAAATGAAAGGAAAATTAAGTCACTTTTGAAGGCACTTGCCTCACTAAAGACCTTAATTTATACGTAAGCCATCTTTTTTTAAACTTTTTAGGTAACAGTCATTACTGTTAAAATGATATATTTTAATCCTGTTTCAAAATAGATGGGCCGTTATAGGGCTATTTTACTTTGTCAAGCAAGACATTACTGTCGGCTAGTCAATCAGATATTTTTTTTCTTACAATAATTAGTGGTTACATTGAAAGTTATAATATTGAGCCTTCAAGACACGCTTGCTGCTTTATAGACGATAACATAATTTCGTATTACGTGACTTGTGAGCGATCACAGGCATTTCTTTTCTTTTTACAATGATACAAACGAAATGAAGTGATGCAATTAATTTTTTGGTATGAATCAGCATTTTCGTTTTGGAGAAATAAATTAGCACCCTAGACATTTTTTCACCATTATATTTCTTGTTTATGACAACGACAACTTTTTGGTCGCTTGTGAAGTTCTTATAGTCTGCCGTTTGCAAATTTCATGATTATTATCACCTGCTTAGATTTTTTTCTACTCCAAGGTTTAATTTATTTATTAAAAGTTGCTCCGGAATGTATCACAAATTTAAGCAAGGAAATCCTACTGACAGATTTATTTTTATTGGTACATTATCATAATCTACTTTCAGGTTTATTTTGAAAATTTTGCATAGATAATGACTGCAAACATACTACAAAATTACTTTACTCCGCGTCACTTATTAACTCGTCATATCACTTTACTACTTGGTGATGCGATTCCAGTTATTGTAAGACTCGCCGAAAGAAATTCATACAATTTACAATTTAAAATGTCATAAAAAGTAAAATGGGCAGTTTGCCATTCATATGACCACGCACAATTCTTACATACATCCTATTTATTTTTCCTAAAAGTAAAACGGTTTTCAGTGAAGGTGCCTGCGTTTTATTACACCTGTGAACTTTGATACGTTCTGTTTCCCTATCATCTCGTCGTCTCCACCTGTAAGGAATCTTAAGCAGATAATTGAAACCTTACCATTAATTCAGCCAGAGTTTAATCCCTGACTCGTTTTGATGCGTTTACTAGTACTAACAATACAAAAGGAACAAAAATAGTACAAGGAGCTTAAAATTTAGATTACGTGGCGCATGCCAGTCCTCAATATAAACGGAGACGCAATTATTATTTTTTTATAATGCGACACTCTTGATAATATATAGTATCATATTTGTAATTTATATTTATATAACACCAACCTCTATTAAATTGATGAACTCCTTGTGAGTAAATCACCTACCTTTCTACATAAAACCATCACGAACTATCCTTCTTATTACTAATACTTCATTCGTAAAATTATGTAATAAGAGAGTTACATAAATAGTATACAGATTGAAATCAAAAGTATTTTTAGTGACAGACAGCTGCGAGATTGACTTAAACAGCGCAGCTCTTGTATAGGTACATACTCTACTAATACAGACATAATGCTAACAAAATACACACACACACTTGTTAATAGGATCACAGATTAGAGCAGAGAGGTATATGAACCGTATCAACTCAGATGTTGGCATTATTAGTGGCCTAGAACGCACTTTTTTGTGCTCATGTCATGTCATGTTACATGCTCGCGATAACAATTTCATACCTACTACGCACGCACATAAAAAAAATTTGTGGATGCACAATTCCTTCCTTTGTGCTGTAGGCCAAGGTTCTCCACGCTCTATAGATCCAGATCATCAAGCAAGAAACGTATTTTTCTCCTCTGTCATAAAACCCATTGTTCTACAAAGGAATATACATTTGAAGAAGACAGAAAAGACAGCTACAATATAAAACGCGTACGCAACAACGCAAGTCATTTTTGCTCCTCATACAATGGACGGTGGTGGAAGTTCCCCCAACTTTAGTGGTTTAGGTGAATCATCCTTTAATACAACGTACAACAGCAAAAGCATTAGAGCAACACCACCAGCCAGACACATGTAGCGATGCAAGCGAAACAGCAGCAGCGGATACCTGTTGCTTTGACGGATGCCTAAGACAAACTGATCCAATTGTTACAGTTCTCTTTCACTTTATACCCTATCTAGAGACAAGAGACTTGCTAGGCTGGAGTAGACTTCTGTGTGTGTAAACGCCATGTGAATGCAATGGGGTAGCATGTCATACATTGTTACAAATATATGGGGCATGGTGGATAACGTAAACAAGGCAGAGTGCTTTTTTACTAGAGGGATAGTAGTAGTGGTAGTGGTGGTTGTGGGTAATAAGAGTATGTTGTTTTTGTTAAATATAATACTGCTGTGTGGTTTGACCATGCTAGTTAAGCAACTGTTACGTATTTGGCTGGTTGAGGTTTTGATATGGTTATACGGTTTACTACTACCACCACCACCACTACTACTACTACTACCGCTGCTACACGCCTCACCAATTCAGTTGTTCGTCATCGACCTTGCGTTGGATCAGTTCAGGTGCCTTGGATGGATTAAGCGGATGGAACGTTTGTAAAAATTTCGTGCTGTCTTAATGATGTCTTGTCTCCTTCCATTATTTTCCCGTACGGTAATGGTAATGCCAAAGGGATGACGATATATTCTATTTTATGATAACGCTGATGATGATACAGATCATTGTTGAATTAGTTAAGGTGAATAAAGGAACAAGCGTAAGCGTCTTTTCTTTATTGAATAACATTAGATTTATTGTAATCTCATAAAAGGGTGTGCAGTACCATTATGATGGGACTGTAATGCAGTCAATATTATTCTTACAGTCACAAATGGTAAAGTGAAACGATTTTTTTATTATCATCATCATTTTTTTAAAGATTTCTTTTCTCATCCGTGTTATTCAATCTGAAGGATAGATGCATTTCAAGATGATACGCTAAAATCAACAACAACTGAGTCTAATTTTGAGCCTCGTTCAGTTCAATGCCAGCGTAAACTAACAACTAAAGAACATTACACGGCAGTTTCTGTATTTCGGATGAATGCAAGTCGCTAGGGTGGTAAGTGCTCTGATTAATGTTGGTGGAGGGTGTACCTCATAAAAATTGTACAAGTGACAATTTCGGAATAGATGACCTTCCGTATCCGTAAACTCCTTGTTCGTGTCATACTTCTGTCTTATGTAAACGTCTGCTGCTGCACTTCATATGCAAAACGAGTCTTTTTTTATTTGCTATTTTTAACGCTGATACTTTGTGCTGCCGATGTTGACAGGTGTCTCTTATTTCACAAATGCGCACAGTTCATGAAGGAAAAAATTGCGTCATTTTAAATGAGCGAGACGGTAACTATTTACAGAGCATTTTTCACGTATAATTTGAGTTTGCAGATTTCCGAGGTCAAGTTTTACCATTTTCGGCTGTGAAATTTTATGGATGAACTTCAAACTATTGGTAAATGCATAATTACTCGATATTTTGCTTATCTTATTTTTTTTATCCTGCTGTCGCTTGTCTGGTTCACCACAATTTATACAGATAAAAAGTGTGTATGTACAAGGTGGTAGGTATCCCACAAAAAATCTGCCACGGTTGCTCTTACAAAACGCGTGTAAATACATCTGACAGTAAATATACTAACCGTGCCCGTCTTTGTCAATTTATGCTTGTAATTTGTTGCATCAATATAATTGCTGACTATTATTATTAACATTTTGATTTGAATTAATGTTGTTTCATTCTACATAGTTTCATCAGAGCAAAACGAAAAAAAGCTTTAAATGTTTTCTGGTGCACATCTCTTACTTTGCGTTTGAAATTTCAAAACGTGTCTTTACTATGCCTCAGGCAAGACGGATAAATCCCAGCTTTAACGGGAGTGTGCTTATTTATTTGTCAATATAACAATACCAGTGTGTCTTTGTGATTGTCACCGAACAAATTGTATTTGTGCATACTTTATGACATTATTACCTTGGCTCAAAGTAACACAGTCGACAAACACCGACATGTTCTTTCAAGACAGACAAGACACATAGACATCATTAATTTGTGCTTATCCCATAACATTTTCGTGTAATATTTCCGCTCAGGTGAGGTTGAGACCAAGAGTGAAGGTTATGTTATTTTCAGCGTTTGAATGTTAGATCATGTTACACAACCTAATAAGTATATGAATGACATAAAATAACGTTAAGTCTAACAATGAAGGCATAAATCTGAGCACCATTATTATGCTACTCCTCTAAGGTACGTGGATAAATAAACCAGCTTAAGGAGCCCACTTTACAATGTGGCTCGATCTAACTCAGGCAACCTTGCGATCTGCTTCTCATTGTTTTCAGTTCATTTTTGCAACTTCCTTCCATTTCACGCTTCGTCGAATACTTGCTGAGCTCGATATCCTACCCCACTCGACATTCCTTCATCGTGAAAAAATTGTTATAAAAATCACAGAAAGAACACTCAGCATACCTAATAAACCATCTCTCATTCAAACTTTACGCCAAAAATAAATAAATTGTCGTGTGCCACCATTATAATGAACAACTCGTAAGAGTACAAGCAATAAAAAGGTTCTCATTTATAAATACTACGATGTACGTGATACGCACTACGCACAGGGACTGTTCACTACTCCACGCATATATATAGAAGCACTATTGTTGTTTGTTAAGATCACGAACCCGAGCCCTTAAACTATTATCTATCTATATATACATGATAGTCGCTGTGATTAAAATACTGAGGAAGTTTTATTACGGCAATGGTAACACTCTGCTACTACTTCTTACAATAATTGTCCGTTTGGCAGTAAGTGCACTACACTTGATAGACATTTTTACTAGTTCATGATAGACACACACAGTGCAGTGCACATTTATATCAAGGTAAGATGAAAAACGTTCCAAAAAAATTAGCAAGTGCAACAATGGCTCTACTAAAACATATACCTACTGTGCCAAAACAAAAAGTTATCATTGGTAAATTACTATTTCTGCGTTTGTTCAAAATTACAAATGTTGCAGTAGGTAGGATGGTGATATGTGCAGATAAATAGTACGAAAGACATGTTGGATGGTTAAAAGATGCGTGTGTGTGTATTGTTTTGCCCCTGCTGATGTTTATAGCTGTGTACAATTATTGTACATTAGTACAAGAGTCCATCCATTTGGCCATCTTAATGATGATGATTGTGATTATTATGCACATGACAGAATTGACAATGGATGCAGAGGTATGTACTTTCCATATGTAAAGTTAAGTTCACGTCATTCGATAACACAAGTAAGTACGTTTATGATGATTATTCTTTGACTGATATTATCTCGTCACGTCATGGAGCTTCGGGCATTCGGGTCAATGCAATGCAACATGAGATAATTAAATTAATAATTTGAACTCTAATTATCTATTATTATTGACATAAAACTCAAAACGATTCCATTAACAGTTCAATGTGTTCCTTTGTGTAATAAGTCTATTGTGACTGGTGATATACTGTTTTTGGCTGCGATAAATAAAGTAGCAAAGGGTCGACAATAACTGGAATTTTTTATGCATTCCATTCGAATTTGTGACACGTGCGTCATCTTCAAAATCGTTTTTATGTGGTTGTATAGAGCCGTAAATATACTCGCATTTGGCTGGCACACACGCTGTTGCTGTATGGCTAATCGTGATAATTTAAATTTTTTCATGTCGATGCCTGACGCTGTTTTATGTGTCAATAGAAATTTGATGCGTCAGGAATTGTAGGAGTGATTATTTGATAAAAGTGATAAAAGGTAAGATTTTAAGGAGTTTTATAGGGATTTAGTCACGATTCTGTTAGTTGGATAAGAGAATGATTATTTGATTTTTATGACGATTAAAGTATCGTAAACGATTGTAACTTTTCAGTGCTTAATCGAACATTACCGTCATCATCAGGTTCATTTAAGGACTGGTAAGCGATAGCAAGATGGTTGTTTTACAGGCTACCAGAGAGCGAGAGAGAGAGGTGCCTATAGTTTTTCTGATAATTTTCCTCGTAATGAGTGGTGTACGTTGAATAGCAATTCATTAATAAAATAATAAAATATATGTAACGCTTTCCGTCGTCACCGCACACAATGTCGCACCCACCACCACCACTATTTAATGTCACGATTCAAATTTCAGACTTACCACACAGATGAGCGAGTCAAATAAATCAATTTTTAAAGCAAAGCAACTCCTACAATTTTCAAGATTACCACTCTACCTCATCTACCTCTTTTCTGTGTCTTTCGCTGTGCTGTGGCTGTGAGTGAGGGACGAGATCGGATGTCTTGGCTGGCAGATGCACGAAAACAAATTGCCCATCACGGTAACGTCGGAATACTGAAATCAAGAACGTGCGCGTTGATTAATGAAGCGTACACACATACATCCTCCATTTACAACAACTTGTTGCACTTACTGCTATGATGATGATGGCGGCGGCAAAAGTGGTAATGTACCCTCGCGCATCTTCAAATAAAAAAACATTATCTACAATTCAGAGAGATTCTGATTATAGCGCATTTTTCAAGCTGTAAATCTCCTTCGATCATGAAAAACACAGCTATACTTGGCTATCTGGGACTATTGCGGTAGAAATACAAGTTTGGAGTATATCGCTCAAATTTTACCAAAGTGCCAAGCAAATTTTAATTGTACGATGGAAATGAAATTACCTACAGTAGTGGCAGGTTTTTTTTACATCCTACTAACGATAGCGTTGAAAGCAATAATAATATATGCATCAAGGTTATTCCTGCCTTTCTTACCCCGCTAGAATTTTTAGCTTCTATACTTTTGCAGAGTTGCCGACCATTCTGTACTTGCCACTTGCAACGTACCTTTGACCATAGGAGGCTAGTCTAGAAAATAGTGTGTATGATCATTACTCTTGCGTCCCAATAATGTACCTTTTTACATTGTCGTCCATCATGGAAGTAAACAATACGCTCTGGATATAAAAAGTTGCTTCATTAATAACTTCATTATCATGACAGAACAGACCACAACGGCAAGACGAAAGGGAATGATCGGATGTAGAGACTAATCAATTCTAATCTTATCATATTCATCGAAAAGAAGGGTGCCTACAGTTGCCATCTACTTACATTTCGAGACTACAATGATATGATGGCGCTGTTGATGGCCAACTATCGTATTTTGTATTTTAATGTAATAATAATGCAACACAGCAGAAACAAAAAAACAGCCATATTACATCGAACAAACCGTCATTATTTTTCGTCTCCTTTGTTGCTGACGTTATTATGCACGATGATGGTGACGATGATGATGAGGATGGGGTATACGACGACGATGTAATATTAGCTGCATATTATACACCAATAAACTGGGAATATATTATGTGTATGCGTGTAAGTGTATACATACCCGTTGAAATAGGTAGGTACACGTTTGTCTGACTACCTGCTTGACTGACTGACTGCTGAACAAGTTACCATCATCAACGATGCGCTTAATTGCATTATAATGCCAATCACAACTGTTCGGCAATCGTCATCTCATTTTTTTCTAAAGTTGCATGCATATTAAATCCATACATCATCATAATGGAAGGATATATATTACTAACGATATTACACACGTGGAAGTAGTTGGCTCTCCTGGCGGACCTTCCGATTTCGAATTTAAACTAGGCATATGCACATCGCCGATTTATGGAGTTTGGCAAATGTCTTGTTTTAAACATGTTTTCTCCTCACGAACATAAAAGTAAATGATATTTAGTATTTTCCATTCTTGTACGTTTAGGTGAACACAAGCTATTGATCATTTTTGTAGGACTTTATCAAATTTCACTTCTCTTGAGAAAACTGAAACATTAAAGTACTTAAAATCCTGAAACTTGAGTCAGGCTGTTGACTAGCATTATTAAATCATCACACGCACAATAATATCCATTCAAAGCGGTGTATATATATTATGCCAACTTGACGTTATAGAGCTTTCTGCTGACCACATTTTAATGCGAATAAAAGTGCTCATCTTAATAACATACTTGAGGGTAGTAATAGTATGCAGCAGACATACCTACGTACCTTGCTAATTTGTTCATAAGATTCACAGATTGATCATTCAAGGTGGAAAAATAGCTACCATCATCGCCAACATCAACAGAAAAGCACAATGACGACAATGATGATGATACATTGCAAAACGTCGCAGTGCTTGAATAACGTGTCAGAAAAAAATGAGAGAGAGGGAGAGAGAGAGAGACGCGATGGTATAAAATGTATGATGGTGATTTGTAAATTGTTTTTGGTAGAAAAGTTCCTTGAGTAAACAACAGCAATTATGTTCAAAAATACGGTGGCGAGTGGCGATCATCATACCAGCAGCAACAACAGCATTTTATTTTTGTTTTGCTTCAAAAGAGATGACGATATAATTCCTGATACGGTGCCCAACCAGCGAGTCTCATCACTAAAACGAGTATATCCGAATGTGCTGATTAAACAGCAAGTTTTCACACAAAAAAAACTTCTTTTGAAAAATAGCAGCAGCAGCAACTTTATCGCTCATAAAATAGGTAATGCCAACAGGATAAAACATACTGCAATAGAATGGAATAGTCAAGATTTATGGCATCCGATTTCATTAATTGGTAGATCATTTATACACATTTCAGGATTTGTAAAAAAGCTTAGAGACTATAACCGTTCTTCATGGTCTTGTTTTCCTTCGCTTTTGTTCTTCTTACGGATTACTTTACAACAACATGTACTTTATGATTATTCATTTACGTTCGCTTTATATGCGTGTATACGTCCGTTTATTGTAGACAGGACAATGGTGACTAATCAAGTGGGAGAAACGATTGCCAAGCCTTCGGCACAACCCCAAGTCATGAAAAGCTGAACAAAGCTGATGACGAGTGAACACATGCATGGCATTTTTGGTATTAAAGATATCATTTTTATGTGAACAAAGAGTATCGTGTAGGAATATACCTACCTATTATTATGTGTATACATTTGTTGGTTTGGTTTCAGCCGACTTTTTGGCGTATGAGTTTCATATAGGTTGATTTGGTGTGTGCATTATATATAACTCCTAGAAAACAGTCAATTATATGAATATGACGCATTCATGCTCCGTTATTGCCTGCCTGCCTACCTCAAATTTTCTCAGTGCACGAAACGTTAATTTATCAGGTTTATTGTTGGACACAAAAATATCGACAAGGAAGGAATAAATATGTGCACTGTTGATGTTTCGTCTTTGAAGTCTGTGAAATACATGCAAAATTTGGGAGGTAACATTTTTTGTGGATAGTTTTCGTTTTGTGTGAGAGAGGAAAACATGCAAACCTACACACATTGCACTGCTCCACCACAAGAAAGACTGAACTGTATCCATATAGGTGTATAGGTGAATTTGTTGTTGTTAGTTTGAAAATTGGTGATGGGATCATTTCTATGTAGTGGAAATTGTGGTGTGCCTGTCATGAAGGATTATTAGTCGTGCCAATTGCAAATCATCATCAAAAGTCAACGTGTATCACATATTGAAAAAAAATCGTGTGGTAGGTATCCTTTATGCCTTCATAGATGGATAGTAGAGGAATGCCAAAGTTATTATTACTTTTTATTATTATACTCTTAAAATGTTAATATACGTATCAAATTCAATACCCACAACCCTATCATATCATTTTCCTCTTTTCTGAATTTCCATTCAATTTTTATCTGAATTTTTGGTAGAAAAATGCTAATCATTTTGTCATAATCTATATCTTGTGCCTCTTGACAGGGCAAGTTTTTCTTGAAAAGTGAATAAACTAGAAAACACTTGTTTTTATCCTTACTTTTTATGTTGTCAGATCGTTCAACGAAAATCTATAGTGAAATGAAGCGCGCTCAGCACAATAAAATACGTAAGAGAAGTGACTGCTTCTGAACTACATGATTACGAAGAATTGCTCTTGCTTGAAAGTATGTACAAAAATGTGGAATTTTTTGAAGGCAAAACAACAAAACGCGAAAGTATAATATGCAATTGTATCTGTCTGTCTCTGTCTACCTTCTACATTAAGTGGCTAGCTGCGCGGTGTATACCATAGCTCAGTCCTTCTTCTTATTTGCATAAACATGCTTCATGCGGTGTAGAGATGTGCAGATATACTAACGCTAGTGGTAATGATGCCATCACCACGAACGAACGAAAAAAGAAGGAGCAGCAATAAGGAACTTAAAGGTCATCATCATCATTAGATACGAAACCAAAAATTCCTAGTCCCGGCAATGCTAACTGAAATAGTATGCTTGCAGTTAATTGTTGTAATACCACTAACAGTGTGATAGTTTTCTCTTGCTGGGACGGCATTGTAAGAATCGAATTGCATTACGATTAGGGAAATATCATATTTACATTTATAGTTCCCAGCCTTCTTCGTGTGTTTCACAGTGTCAATACTGCACAATACAAGCATTTATATACGCAAATTTTGATTGCTGGCCACCCTTAGTCTGTTCGGTCAGCCGTCTTTCTCTTTATACTTAATTATAAGCGTATTAATATCATATTTTGTATCTCAATTAACTTGAATAATTCATTTTATAAATATTAATGTGAATGTGAGAATTATCAACGTCAAGAAGTATCGTTATACCACAGATTTTGGAACTGCTCCATGGAGCTACCTTTACCAGGCGGTTTTATCGTAATTACATTATGACCAAGTGACTTTTATGAAGACTGAAAATATACGTAACAATAATTTACTTATTTTTTTTAATTGAGTAAGCATGCGAATTATGAACACAAACCACGGGATATTCAAGCATGTTTGTGAATGACATTTTAGTTTACTTTCGTGTTACTTGGCTTTTACTCTCTCACATCAACTACATACTACATACAACACTTTGATTTCTAATACACTTTTTTCATAAGGAAATGAATCGGCTGAAGTTTTCTCCTTTCCTCTCTCGCAATTAGACAATTAGATCAAATTAAAATAATCGCGATGCTCCACCATTAAATCGTAATGAAGCCTATAAATCTGTATCTACGTAGTACATTGTTTTTGTTCGGTAGTAATAAATTTTCCCCTTGTTCCCCCTAAACTTTAGCATTCACTAATCACACATATATCTATGATGTTTACACACATACAGACTCACATGCTTCTGCTCTGTTGAATAATTTTTTCGATGATATTCCATCGGTTATTTTTGTCTCGCTGTCACAAGCTAGTTGAATCTCAACCCCGAATATTTATTAAGTATATTCATATCGATGGACGCTCCATGCACAACAATTTTGATTAAAGCAGTCGAATGACTGATCACACAGCAAACAACTACCATTCAAACATTGTAGAAGAGCATCTGTTTCTTTCTTTACGTGAACTATGGCAGTATAGATGTGTGTACTGTGATCGCATAATAGATGAGTGAGCGGCACTTTTTCGTACGTCAGATGAACATTGGATAAAAAGTAACTGATATGCTTTCAGGTCTGTGACAAGTTATTTATTGGTAAACCAGAGTGAATATAAAATTCAATCTGTTGACATTTGAACAAAACGCAAGTGGAAGAGTACCGCATTTATATGCATATGCCACATATTTACAACGTACATCAAAGGGCGCATGATATATTGTTGTTTTTGGCTATATTGCAACACAAACGAATGATGTCCAGTAATCTGGTAGCCTGACCGGTAAGTACACATGTCGAGCTGTGGACTCCTGCATACAAATTAAACAGCTTGGTGGATACAACTACTCGCTTCTTTTGAGTTAGCATTCTATTTTTCGCTTGCTAATGAACCGGATCTGAGGGGAATACGTCTCAACTCTTGTAGCTGGTAGCACACGAATGTGAACCCTTTAATATTATATAAAACGAGTGAACTGAGGCAGTCTTGGAAGGTGATGTAATAAACTTGTTTAAATCACCTTTTCCCTTGTTAGACATGTAATATGGGATTTGATGGTGAGTTGAAGAAAAACCAGTGACAAATAAGCAATGAAAAATTAATGTAAAAGGGTAGAAAATTTTTCCTGTATGGTACGACAGGTATGGTGTATAAAAGTAGAAAAAACTATACTATGTTATGTTCTGTTGAAAGTTGGGGTATGTCTTATACACTATGTATATTAAATATTTAATCGAAGTAGGTTCAACAACTGTGGGCAGTCTGCCGCATGCTGACAGTTTTGAAAAGAGTGAAGAAGGGCAATTGTAAAAAATCGATGAGAATGATCATTCATTTTAAATATTGAACCTGAAACACAACGAATCTTCATGCAGGCACACAGGCAGCACACAACGTGTCCTCTCTCTCCAGAAGCGAAAACTCATCTTCAGTTTTGAGTAATGTAGCACCGTATTAGAATAATGTGTTCGTACTTACAGATATATAATGTAAAATATAATTATTATAAGAAGTACAGCATTTTTTTCTCCAGGAACACCAAGACATTTGCATTGGCATCCGCTCACTCTTCGTAGCTGCCACATCTTGACAAATTACTTTTGTGCTCTGTACGATAAGAGAGAGAGAGAGAGAGAGAGAGAGAGAAGTTCTCTCTAGTTCTCTAGTATAACCAATAATAGTGTGATATTTTTTCTTTGGTTTTTTTGTTTACGCGTATGTGTATTGCCGAGAGACGAAAGACGTGGAAATGGACAGTAAAAATTGAAGGATGGTTGGTTGGATGTGGCAGGCTTCCAAACCTGTCAACTTGAAGCAAATCAGTTTCCTACGAACACAAGCCTCACAATAGTCTGTCGGCCAACCTGCTGCTACCTTGCCGCCGCCGCGATGATAACTTCAAGGTTTTGTTTCACGTCGATGCGATGGACTGCACGCATAAAAAAGAATAAATCCGCTTTCTTCATTTTCCTGTTTGTTTTTTCTTTGTATATATATACGTCTTTCTTTAGCTACAACAGCCATTTAATTGTTACTGTTTCACTTTTTACATGAGTTGTGTCAACTTTGACTGATGACAAATCTTGTGCTCTTCTAATGCAGTGTCATCCCCGCAAAATTAATATTTCTGACTGCTGGTCATGGTGCTAACTGCTGGTTCGTCTAAATGTTTTTATTTAGGAAACAACGTCACAATATGTTTTACTGTTTATCTTCATGTTGTACAACGATAATTTTAGATTAAATGAAGCATTATTATTCCATTTTCCCTTTTCTTTATGTACCACTACGTTCCAGAAGTAAAACACCTTTAAAAGCATCAAAACGTACCTTTAAAAACGCTTACTTCATACGAAAATAAACCCAAAATATAATAACCCAGCTTACTAAGATGACAACTCTCTAATTTCTTGCTGATCATTACAAACAAGCAATTTATTTGTATATAAGTGTGTATTATGCTTATTTTATATTACATGCTACCCATACCATACCGACTGGAATTTTATATTTTACAAAATCTCCTTCCAGTCCCATTTCTAAGATCGTAAGACTCAAAAACTGTACATCACATCTTATCACGATCTATGAGCCTTCCTACAAGATAATTAGTACCTTTGAAAAGAAACTCCCTTTTTTGGTTTGTTTGATGGCGTCCTATCATCCTTCATTATCCTACATTTATTCCATCAACAGGTAAAAAAATTGTTTCATAGTGCTCACGCATACACAAAGTTATACGAATGTGTTACGAGTGCAACTTTGCTCGTTATGATGCATCAAATTCAGAACATTTATTATTAAATATGTATATGGATCGTATCATCATCAAGACTGTTATTATTATTTGTCCTAATATAATTTTAGGTGTTACCAAAAGCATTACTTCTTTTCCTCCTTATCCTTTTACCTTCTTTATCAACCAGCATCTTAGCATTGTAGACACACACGGTTTCTTCAAATTGAATGTGAGCATGCATGCGTGTTTTTAATATATGACGATGATGCTGACGGTGATATAATGAAAAGTATTCAGTGGTAATTCCGCTGAACACTCATTCAAGCATAATAACTATGGGGTGTAAGTTATATCGAACTGAAAACATGGTAAGGCACGTTAGCTCTTAAAAAAATCTGAATCAGATTTTGACTTTAGCTTCTCCCCTTCCCTTGTAATTTACTTCAGCGTGTTTAGTGGATTGTGTGAAAATCTAAATATGTCTTTAAAATAAGTCGTCCAGATAAGGAAAGAAAATTGTAGTAAGTGGGTGATGCGAAGATGCGATGATGAATTGGCTCAGGGCTCTCTGTTCTTGTAGAGATTACAACAAAAACTCCAAACAGAAAGAATTTCTTGTGCATGAAAATTCACCAAATGAATCATTAATTTCGAGTTACCACAAAGATCTCAGTCAATCTTGGGCTATTGTACTAAGAAATGGCTTGAAAAACTTTTGACGAAAATGTGAATATAACAAAAGTATGAATGCGCCGTATACTGCACACACACACACACAGACACACACATTACATTTTGGAGTAGGGGAAAGTCCCATACCTATTTTGTCATATAGGTACAATATGAAAATGGTACACATATTTATATTCATGGCAGAAGTCAATTAGAGACAAAAAACAGAATAAAATATTATCTATGTCTTAAAGATCAATGTACTTGTTCAGTCTACCATTTATCCTTACTCTTCATTTACGCTTCTTCACTTCAAATTTGATTTTTTAAACAGCGGAGAGAGAAGCATTCGAGAGAAACATGGATATGTATTTAGCTGCGATGTGATGCTGCTTTACAAAATGATGTCCAGCCCACCTGTTGATTGCTGATATGGTAGTGCCATTAAAAAGAAAGACGATCGTTATTAGCAGCGCAGCTCTAGCGCTTGTAATAATTGTGAGGTGAGGGTAAATTGTTGGGGAACACACCAGCAATTCGTGTTTGTACTTTCAGGTAGTGAGGGGATATGGCACGTTGTTTAATAATATTTGTAGCTCCATCCTTTTATTTCCTTCTTTCTTGTTCGTACAGAGCACCTTATAAACAAACCAGGAGCACCTATACCTCCTCGCATTTTTTTTCAACACCACCGCGTCTACCTGTAATAGAACGACGAGCGTATGGCAGCCCAGCGTTAAAATAAATGGTGACAGAGAGATGTCATATCAAAAATTAATCATTTTTCAGCTGAGGTAAGTAAGTGGCAAAGGTAGCGAGCAAAAAGAGTGCAACAACAGGACAATTACAAGGTAAGTGAATAGTGTGTATACAATTCCACGAGCGCGCTGAAGAGCATTTAATTATGATTTCACATATTTAATCATTCACTGACACATTTTACTGCTATTACTTTATAATCAACGCGGGGTAGAATGAACCGTTTCATTGTCACTTAACGTGCTCACCAAATTGTAAATATGGTGGCGTCTAGGAGCCTCTCGTCAGATTGCGAAGTGTGCGCGATGATGACCAGAGAGACCCACAGCAACGAAGACCTATTAAACTTTTACTCTACAGAGTTTGTAGATTGTTTCCTTTGGTACTTACGGTGTACTTGCAAAAACGTTTTAGTAAAAATAGCCAGTCGCATTACTACGCTGTTATGCTCAATTACGACAGCACTAAGAACACAGAAATTACAATCATCGACATCATAATGTCTGGTGAATCACAATACGTCTCGTACTTCATCAAAATATCACCTTGCGATTTTGCAAATTGTGCTAATGTGTAACCAGAAGCGTACAACGCTGTTATTCGATGCCTTATTAAATGTACGCATAATCACGAATGAAATTACTGCCTGTATATATATATATATACGCTGTTGCATGCTGTTGCGCTGCGAGAGAGAGAGAGAGGGGATGGATGGAATGAGTGATTCATATAATGCACAAGCACTTAAAAAGTTAACCCATCCCATATCGAGGAACAGCAAGGAGTAAATCTCGCTTCCTGATGGGAACATCATCACGAACTAGAAACGATGATAGCGAAGAAAAAGAGAGAAAAAATCTTTATACAGCATTTCATTTTTCTTGTGGCCTATCCTAAATCTTTGCTTTTTCACGGAATCCTAACAAGAGCTCTTTGTCTTTTCACACACCAACGACATCGTCCACTGTATATAAATTGCACGCTATTTCTATAAGCACAATAATACAGCCTCGCGCTCTGTACAAAAAAAATTTCATCACATTTTCAAGTGTGTATGCACAACTTTGACAAGAGAGAAAGGTAAAAACAGGGAAGCGGGTGAGACTTGGTTTAGTAGAGTTTTGAATACACGCATTGTATCATTAATACATAATACAATAATATATACACACTTGTGTATGCACAACTTTGACAAGAGAGAAAGGTAAAAACAGGGAAGCGGGTGAGACTTGGTTTAGTAGAGTTTTGAATACATGCATTGTATCATTAATACATAATACAATAATATATACACACTACACACACATCGAAATGCCGTTTTGTGCCATACCTGGTATAGCTTCCACTGCTCTACACTAGTTTACTTTTCTAATTTCTAATGACGATTTTTTATATTAAACGATGATGAGGTAAAATGTGTATTCAAGAATATAAGAACAACTACGCTGATAACGACAACGACGATGATGCTGATGATGATGCTTTTGATCGTCATCATCATCAAGAGCTGCCAATAATAACGAGAAGAAGTGCTCTTTTGTGACTATATGGGAAAAATGGATCCCCTTGAGGAGCTAATCTTGATTCCTTTTAATAGATCCATATCTACCCGTATATTATGTGCACAAAATACGCTTTATCTGGTATTATAAACCAAAAAGTAGTGAATTTTTCTATTCATCGTCATCGTCATCATCATTCATATTTTTATGCACTTATAGAACTTTTGTAAAGACACAAGAAAGGACGATGATGATTATGAATGCCCAGTAATATGCATGTGTGTATGAAAGTTAATAATATAATGAGAGAATGAGAATGTTTAAGACAGAAGAAGTGAACAGGCGAGTAGTAGTAGCGGTGGTAGTAGAATGACTGTTGCGGCTGTATGTGTGTGTGTGTGAGAGAGAGAGAGAGAGAGAGAGAGATGTGGAAGGATGATATGTGAAAGTGCCGACTCATCTGATTGACACAGCCTCCCAACAGGTACTGTACACTACACTAACTTCTTCAGTAACGACTAAATTACTTTGTGTGTACTCTGTGTGTATTATGCGTGTGAAGATGATGATGAAGAAGCTGATGTTGTGTGCTGTTACCATTATGGTGTTCCTCAAGAGTGATATATCCCATGAAGCTGGTTTATTTATTACGAGAAAGGAGAACCCTTATGATTCTGATGATATGATTTAACAGTTTCTTCCTAGTTTTTATTTTATTTAAAACGGTGTCTGATTATTCCTCTTTGGATCACTACTTCAGTAACAACAAGAACAACGAGAATGCTTCTTCTCTCCTGTCAATCATCATTAAGGAAAAGGCAAGGTAATGCAGTGCAGAGAGCGCTTGTACAACCACAACCACTGCACTGGTGGTGGTGGTGTATAATGTCGTTTCCCCACAACAGACATCTTCAAAAAATGATACATGTGAACAGGCTTGCTACTACTACAACAAGTAGCCACGGTAAAAGGAGGAGAGGGAATGTCAGATGTGGCAACATCTGTAACTCACATTTTGATTATTTAATGACTGTATGTCCTGTGTGTGTGCAGCAAGACGAAATTATTTATTCTTTATCCTTTCTTTTCTCTTACCTGTTGTTAGTATGTATTGGAGCTTTGCGTCATTCTTTTAATTCTGCTCCGGTTTTCTCCAACTGTCATTCTCTCATTCATGTCATGACTTTTCACTTCTGCTGACGTTGTTTAGAATAAACTTTATTGTGAATTTTATAAGGAAATTCAAACGATTTTCGTGCCCCTTGAACAATTTATTTTTTTTAAATAAATACGAGTACCTACAGAATGTATTGCTTATTTTTTACTGTTTTACTGAAGCTGTGAAAGGGATCATCGGTCTTTATTTTCTTGTTCGTGCTGGCTTCATGAAATTAATAATAATGACCAAACGTTTCGCATTTTTAGCGCTAGACTAATTTCGGTTCAAGTTAAATAATGGCTTTGCTAGTGTACCCTCTATAATTCATACTAATTCGACGTGAATAGAAAAACGACTGCAAAAAAAGTTATTTTCATGTTGTTTTGAGATCTTGTACGTTGTGTAATTGTAAAATCGACAATCTTCGTACTCTTGTTGGTCCTATGAGCAATATTTTGGAAATAACTCATTTACGAAATTATACTCTAGTCGGGAGATAATTGCAGAGGTTTGAGTCTTCATTGCAGTGGAAAATACAAAACATTGCTATTAACGTGATATTTACGATCCGCGTCTTACCCCTTCTTGTTAAAATATGCAAACAAGCAGAGCAAGGTATTACATTTAACTAATTAATTGTCCAATTACCCTCGCAGGCATTCATTTAGAGAGATGGAAAGCTACACCTCACTGTCCTGTTCTAGTTTGATTAGATGTAACAGCGAATTCGACAATTAGCGGCACAAGCACAACTCTTCTAGCAATTGGGTACACATTTTACACTTCATACAACCTACACACAACAAGTACAAAAAAACTTTGGTATTCCTTCCTGGTGCCAGGTAAAAGACGCACACACGAACATTTCGCCATGTATCGCACTCTAATAACATCCAGCAGACACCTTTCGAGGTATGTATATACGAAAATGTAAATAAAGCCACATACTTTAGTTGTTTGGTCAAATCATCCTCATTTGCAATTTAAATTGATACGATCTTCCAACTCTTTATTTTTTTAGGTACATGAACATTCGTGGTTTTTAGACAAATCCTTGGCCTGGCCTTAGCAATATCCTGGGTACACGGTACAATAATAAAAACGAAGCAATCATTATACAGTCTTCATACAGCGTAGTCGACAACTGGGCGTGAGAACTTGAACTTATTTGGGAGGGCTCTGCCATGTTTGTTCTTGTTAGAGTGAATCAATAACGAGCTCGTTTTCTACTTTTTTCGAAATCAGTGCAGTTCAACGAAAACTCAAAAAATTAGATAAAAACTAGTTCAACTTAAGTCACTCTCTCCCTCTCTCTGTAGTTGTTTAAAATATAACCTGATATTCCATAAACGCCGCAGGTGTTAAGTTTTTTTGGGTCTGTTTATATGATTTAAATATTTAATCAACACTGACTGATATGGATGTATCTCATGATGTTGATGTTATCCCAACTCATGTTTGTATGTACGCATTGACAAAAATGGGGGAAAATGAATATTGCTGTAAAAATTAGTATAAACGCAACATTTGATATTTTCTTTATTCTACACCCTAACCTTCAATAAAAGTTTCTTGCTTGAGCGTCGTCATTTCTCATAAAATGGGAATTTTTAATCGTGCCAAATATATTTGAAATTTAGGTACTTTTGTTTGGGAAAAGAGAAAAAAAATACATGATTTTTTTGTAAAAGGCACACCAAAAGAAGTTTATACTAATCAAGCTTTTTATGACATCGTATATTTGTACGTCTCGGGCATGAGTTAGTGTTGACCTAGCTGTGTGTGCAAGAAGACCACAGGGAAGAACAGGTGCAAAAGTTTCATGTTGCACAGTCGTACAGATTTAGTCAAGGGGAGAGTAGAAATTGAGGGAAGGGGTTAAAAGTATTAGTGCACCTAATGTGCTAAAATGAACCATTTTGCCGGGCTCTTATGAACCTTAATTACTGTGACCTCCCACTTTATTAACATCTATAATACGTAATTACTCACGTATCACTGTTCAACCAAACAAAGTGGGGTCTCTTGCACTTTTTAATGGTGGTAGGCACACCGCGGTGACCAATGCCAGGACATCCCATGAAAGTTTGTATCAGTTTGATTACGGCATTTGGCTACAACCCACATTAAAAAAAGCACGAGGAGCTCAAATGTTATGCTTTTGTAGTGTTTTTAATGTTTACTCGCATTTATTATGGGAATAGTCGGGGAAAATCTAGTCGTTTCTTAGTAGTTGTAATAATAATAATATAATTTTGATAGGAAAAGTTTTAGTATGTATCCCAACAGGCAACATAACCACGACATTATTGTGACGTGTTGCATTCCTTTAAAAATAATCGTCATCATCGCCCCTTGCCACCATCACCACGACCGTCTTTCCTTCGTAATCAAACCTGTATTTGTTTCCTGATTAATGAGTACACACAACTATTTTCTGCACATTTAAAAAAATTAAGTACACATAAACTGACAGCGAATGTGCTTTTTAACAACATATAACCTTTCATTATTATTCTGTTTACTACATTCAAACTGTGATGACGATGATGATAATAATTGTAAGCAATGTTAGTGAGTGTGTGGTGGTGGTTGGTGGTGGTGGTGAACGAACGAACTGCTGCAGCAACAACAACCCGGAACCCTATCTCTAGCATTAAAATGGTCTTCTGCTGGTAGATCTCTTTTTTATTTCATGTCTAATTACCATGAATCTCTTATACATACACAGTTCTGTTTATTTTATATGCGAGAGATAAAAGTTTTAACATCCACATTTTTATTATTTTGCAGTTCGACGAAAAATGACCCTTAAGTTAAATTTATTACATGTAATGGTTTAAAAAAACCAATATCTCATGGTTTGTAGTCATTTTGTTCCAACTTTTTAACTAAAATCAATTCAGCAGCATCCGCACGTTTAGATGAAAATATCCTCTTTTTTATGATTTTATCCTCTTTAAAGGTATACTGTCGAGGGTACAATCACAATGAAATGCGAGAGTGGTGGCGGTGTATTTATTCGTATGCATATGTGTGTAAGTCATCATAAGCTGCCTTGTGGATACTAAAAATGCTCACAAAACAAATATTAATATTAGTAATAAGACCCGTCGCTTAATTATGGATCTCGACATCGCCATCACGAGCAACGGTAATAGAAAATAAACTCTCATTGTTCTCCCGGACACAGGACGACACACAATATTAAACATTGTTGTCTTATTGTCTGTGTGTGTGTGTGTATGTGTACGTACACCTTGTATTTGTACAACTTTCTTGTGCGATACGCTACGCTCCTTTTTGATCGTAATAAGTCAAATAAAAAATATTCTATTGTTCAAAACTATGCGATAATTGAGATGCTGTAAACGTATTTAACATAACAAGGCATACTCTAAGCTATTTATTATGCAATGAGCTTAGAAAAGATAGAGTGCCGCCGTTTCGTCGTCAATATGTTTTTAACAAAAAGTGTGTGAGCTTTACTGCTATTGTCGGAATACTTACGGTAAGCATAATGATGATGAATATTTTTTCCAGACTGATGCGTTCTCAATTGAGTATTAGTGTCCGTCCGTGGCTGACCACAACATCATTAAAACATAACGTCATCTTCTTCTCTTCGTAATATATAGTAGTAGCTAGTATATCCAAGGAACCACATCGTTTTCTTCAAATTCTTGAGGGAATCTAAAACATAAGCTAACTTGAGAGAGAGAGAGAGAGAGAGAGAGAGAGAGTATGTGCTCAACCTGGCTTAGTTTACCAATAATAAATACACGCATTTTATACTTACCCATATTCTATATTCTAAGAGGACGGCACTGTACTTCTTGTATGGCCTTCAGCAACTAAATCCATCCACGATAGAAGATTCCTAATGAGTTTTCATACCATCTTATTCATCAACGCATTTTTTTGCTGAGTGAGTTAGTTCTTTTTGTTGCATATTTTCATGTATTCACTGACACTTTACATCATTAACCCTAATTTTTCAGGTGTGGGTGCATGAACGTGTATGTTTTAACATTATACAGTATATAAAGACACTCAAAAAAATGTACCTACCCAAATGCTCAATAAAGATACTTGCTCAATATACATACATATACGCGGAGACAATGAAGAACATGAACAAGATCTATGAGTGCGGAGTAGTGCAGCAAAATGTATACACTCGTGCTCGGCCGTTTTGTGGAACGTCATTCACCCAAACCTATGCATCATTTCGACAGATATTTGTGTTTCAGAATGAAAAGGAAAGCGAGAAATTGTTTACAATAATCTTTAAAACTTTATAAAAATGTGTTACAACATTACCAAGAAGTGTCAGTTGCATATCCATTACACTATTGTTCACTGCGTCTACAAGCGTCTTTTGTGTGCACAATGAAGAAAAATCACGCTTTCTGATAAAGAAAAAAAAATTCACAAAATGCTCTCTTCAAAAGTTTTCGTTCTAATATGTACTATTTATTTATATAACCGCATATAGCGTTGGGCATGAGCCAATGTAATGAAACGATAATAGACTGTTGAAATCGAAAGTATTTAAGAAAAGTAGAAACATCACTCTTTAAATATTTCACACAATGAGCAAAGTGTCAAAATATCATTGGAATGTACACATTTTTTACCCCCATTCAAAGAACAGCAATAAAATTTTAATCACAACAGAAATCAGTGAAAACCAAAAAATGACATCACTTTTCACTAAACATGCATGCTTATACACGCCTTCGGTTGCACATCCGCATGCTCTCCGCCTTTGAATGCAAGCTTTTTGTTGGATTATAATAGGATCCATGATGTGCATGTGCATCTGCTTTTCAAAAGGAGGAACGTATAAACCGATTTCATTTGTAAAATGTGCTCCACAAAAGCAATTCATTCAGCTTAGCAGGACAACACGACATGGTAAAAAGTTAAATATAGGAGTAAATAATTATTTATTTTATTTATTAAAACTCCCTGTGTCGTCATCCCCTTCTGTCAATAATACCACGGGACCAATAGTGTTATTATTAGACCGCCTGTCAATACGTACAACATACATTTTACCTTTGTCCTTTACGGGATGTGTATATGTACATCTGTTTTGATTTTGTTTTGTAATTGATCTGATAATCGATAAGATAACTACTATTGATGATTGAAAGGTACAATGCCGTGTGGATTATGAAAAACTCCCAGGATTCTCCATTGAACAGTGTGTATTGAAGATGGAAAGAAAAAAGCTACAAGGAGAAAATAAGATCTCACCTTCACCTGGGTCTCTAAATTGTAAAGCTGAAAATTCGATCATGGACGTACGTCAAGTACTTTCATAAAGCAATATTCTACACACACAAGTTTGATCCCGTTGATTACATGGAATTATACGTACCCAAAATCTGTTATTCTTATTCTTACACTTGTTTCATTCTGCTCCAATGAATTATGTTTGTCTACAAACACTCCAAACCGTCATCTCTTTGCTCACAGCATAAATAAAACTGACTGAAAAAGCGTAATGCACAGGGTACCTTATTACTATTGTGCTCATGCATTGTCACCTCGTAAAAATGCATTCTTTGTGTAGTTAAAGCACAACAAAGAGAATGTTTCGGTTAAAACTAATTGTGTTTTTCGTTCTTTTTGTTCATATTGTGAGTTTCATGAAAACGTAGCTGCTATTGTGTGCAAACATACATCTTCTCTTTAAATGGTTCTACTCCTACTGCACAGGGCAAACAGTTTTTTCTTCAGTAATCCAAAATCTGGAAAACGAAGTATAAATGACAATGTAAGTAGGTAGATTTTCTCGTGGATTGGTAATTAAGGAATGTAAAGCTACTCAAAACTATCCCTAAAATTCACAAAATATCTATATATCTTCTACAAAACGGGGCAACGTAAGAAAACCTTTTGTTAACCATATTCTCTTAAAAGTTGGACTTGAAAGTATACATTCTACGTGGTCATTTGCACAGAGAGAATCCTTACCTTGATCCTAATCACTGTCGTTTACATATAAATCACCAAAAATGTAGTAGAAAGCACATAAAAAAGTAAAACACAAAATTTGTACATATTTGAGCAATTTTCAAACTTTGAGGGAATAAAAGTGGTATAAAAAGGAAACATAGTACGAAACCGCACAATACTGGTATATGTGGGGGATGATCATAATAATAATAATCGTTCATGTAGGTTATTGTATTAATATTAGCCCAAAATTCATGTCTTATTTTCCCTGTGTTATTTTTATGAATATCAGACTACGAGTTTACTTGTAAACATATTTCTACATCATAAAATGTAGTGTGCACACAATGCATCCCTCCATTTATTTCAAGATGTTACTCAAATGAAAGCGTGAACCTACAAAATCTGTGGTAAGGAGACTGCGACTGCGGTAGTGGTAAACACACAGTTTGCCCACTGTTCAAATAAACAAGAGAGAAAAGAAAGCAAGCAAAGATGGAAGAGATGAGAGAGGACATGGCTCATAAATAACACTGATAATCATCTATGAGGGTAAATCGACCTTCAAATCTGCACTGGCATTCTTAATATATTGTGTAATCGTGTGAGATTTATCATGCCAGACTATTTCTTTTCTCCCTCTCCCTTTCCAAAGTGTACATTATTGTTTTACAAACATTGTTTGACAGCTTCTCCTAAAGTAGCCCCACGACAGTATGAAGTGAAACCATTAACACAAAAAAACGAATAATCAGCATGGCAACCGTATAACAATGCTCCTCGATACTCACACACATTGTTACCATTTTTATGTATAAATCCTTTTCTGTTCAAAACGTATTTTGTAGCGGGAAGAAAACGTTATAATTTTCAGATATCTGCTCATTTTCCCTTTTCTTGCCGTCTTCAAAACTGATCATTTCATGTTATTTGTTATTCTACATCTCTACATGTTTGACTACGTTTACCGTCGGATCTAGGGCGGTAGACCTAAAGCGGTAGCGTACGGTTAAAAAGAAAGCGAAAAACACGAATTTTCAAAAAAAAAGCTTTATTCAGACTTCTACAGTTTGTGTAAGTTTGCTTGACCTTTGCATTGTTCGTTTTGTCTCACTTTACCCTCACAACTTTTTAGATAGGTAATCCGTAGTGAAAGAACAAGTATTTCACGACGACATAACTTGGAAAACAGAATAACACCAATAATGCAGTGTGTTACAATTACAATTTTTATTTTAAACTGTTAAAATGGCCGGTTCTTGGAGTTGTTTGAAGATGCATGCAACACAGTCTAATATAATAACTGCATTAATAATCCACCTCGTTACCATCCTGAGAGTGTGTAATTCGTTAATGCAAAACAGCTTTCTAATATCACTCCTTGCATTATCCATCACATCAGCTTCCATCACAGAAAGCATAACTCACCTCAGCAATAGGACGCGATGCAAAGTTATTATACAATAGGGCCAATGTCGTTCTTGACCATTTTTTCTTTGCCGTCGCCACCACGTTAGGGAAGAATGGTGTGTATAGTGTGTGCCTGTGTGAAGTATATACAATTCTGCTTTTGAGTTCATCATATTGTTATCATTTTTTGCTCATTTGCTTCCACCCGCTGACAGCAATAATTTAATAATATTTCACCAGAACAAGTAATGTTGGCTCATTCTATCTTCCTTTTTATTCATGGATTTCTTTCAGAGCACGTATATGCATGCAGCTTTCGCTACACTACTTGCTTCTTTGATTTTTCTCTTGCTTTTCGTCTTTTCTTCTATGAACCGACGATGACGATTATCTATTGTCGACAATTTGGCCACGGGAATAATTTTTTATTACCTATTCTGGTTGACTTTTACTTCGTAAGGATTGCTTTTGACATTAACAACGATATTAAAAGCATGTTTGAAATATAGAAAACTTGCGAAGAATCATTCCTGTTTAAGCTGAATTATTATTGTAATTGTGCCAACAGAAAATAGGCCCAGATCTAGTTAAGAAAATTCAAAGCAACTTATGCCGTGTAACGTGACTATAATAAAAAAAGAGCTTTCAGAGATGATACAGACTTTGTAATAACTTTGATTTTTATTTACAATAGAATTTTTTGCTTCAATTTTCACGAAGAAAATAAATTACATTAAATTGTGAATAGACAAAATCATTATAGCTATTATAAAAGCATGTTTGAAAACCGTGTTGACCGAAACACATGGTATTGGCACCACTTACAGTGTTTTCGTTTCTACAACTTGTTACCAGTTACCAGATAGCAGGAAAAACAGTTACAAGAATAGCCACAACCAATATATATTATTAAGCCGTACCTGTTATCTAACACCAAACAAAACATCGTTTACACTCACGCACGGTGAGGCACTTGAGTACCGACTCAAGTTTGGTGTACTTCATACAATTAAAAGGCTGAAATCGGAAATCCCAAAAGGATTTTAATCTGCAAATAACTATTTAATAAGTTGGTTTTGTCAAACTGTGATGTAGCAGCGACATGCTTCCATTTTAGATAAAATGCCTAGTTAAAATATAGCCGTAGGCGAAAAAATCATGATTTTATGGTACACTTACATGGAATAGCTGTTGGATGTGAGTTTAACATTAAATGATCGCGGTGTCATTCTCAATGCCGCTATGCACATATTTTAATGTCTGAGGTCCTCGTTCGGTGCTAATTTTGATATGAAAAACGTATTTATGGAAAATGGCTGCAAGGCTCGAGCGCCATGACAGGTACTGCAGACACGACACAGTTAGAAATTCAGTGTAATCTTTGACGTAACTTTTCTTTTTTAATATTGTAATTATGACAGAAAATGTTATTGATTTTAAAATTCATTTTGTGTAAATTTGCCCCTATGTATATCTCTGTATTTACTACGCTCTTCCATAGTCGCTGTAAAGTTATCTTGCCCTATTTTTACATGATTTTGAAAGTTACATAGATCTCACATCTAAATTATAAAGTGTACATTCACGAGAACCTCCGGTTAAACTTACATGCAGCAACTATCCCGCGTCAGGTATGATTTGCTATATTTATCGTGTTTTGTAGAAAGTGCTGCCTGATATTTTTCATGCACATTTTATAGACAAGCGGTGTACTAGACAGTAGTCGTATTATATGTAATTTACAGTGCGACTAAACTCACGGGTCCCTTCACTCCTTAAGTATTTTCATTCCACGTTAAGTCTCTAACATTTTAATTCTCGACATAAAACACACACACACAACAACAACTCAACTATATAGATTGTGTATATGTGTACCATAATTACTAAACCTCTCAAAGCTGTCTTCATTATGTTGTGTAGTCTTTTTTTGCTCGGACAATTACACAAAACATAAGCTTCATTTCATCTTCATGTTTTTCGGCTGAAAGGAGAACATGACACGACGTGCCAATAGATAATACGCGTCTATAGTAGACACACAATGGCTGAGAGAGCCGCGAGTTGAGACGCAGAAGAAAGTAAAATGTTATTTGTCCATTTATAATCCGTTATAAAATGAGTATTTTGTAATCTTTCTAGTAATTCAAGATACAGACAGCCTAGTACTAACTTTGATGATTTCTAAACTACTCGTGAAAATATACGCCTGCTCTTGTTTGAATGCAGTACACACAGTGTCCGAATCCCCTTGCCAGAAAAATTCTGTGAATTTTCAATCAGGGTTTGAGAGAGACCTCCTAGATTGATTCTCCTCACCTCCTACCATGATATAACATTTTATCAGCAAGAAACAGAGTGGTTCACAATCTTTTCTTTCTGGTGTGATTATGCAAATGTTTCAAGATGGTCATGATGATGTGGACGATGAAAATAATGATCAGAATCATGATGATGACGACGACGACGACTGAGATACTGCTGTGCGTGCTCGTCGTAGAGAAGTTCTGTACGTACGCTGATGTGACTTTCCATGCGTTTGACCATAAAGAGTCTCCAGTTCGTTTTTACCCAGGTCTGAGTCACTTCTACTACTACTGCTACACAATAAATACTCACCTGCAATGCAATACATATCATCATCCTCCTTAAATATTCTTTCTGTAAATCGCATGAAACACAAAAATCTTTAAGAAACACGTGCAGGCTTCCATAATCTATTTGAAATTATTGAAGCATTATGTAAATTTCATTAGAATTTTACCAGTACTTTTGGCTACACAAAACCGGTGGATATATTGCTTCCCAAAGTTAAAGATTAATGGTTTTATTCACCACCGAGTCAAACTGTCCCTTTTAGAAGCTACATGGTTGCTGGTTGCTTGCGCTTAGATCCATATTGCTGTCTCTCGTTGTTCGCTGTAAACTGGGTGACTAGTGGGAAATGCGACGATGCGAGAAAAACCGAGATATATAGATAATTGCTGATATTTATCTCGCATGTAAAATCAGTTTGCCGGATCTACGGAACTTTTTATGAAAATAGATAGTTACTCGTTTAATGGTAGGTATTAATACTTCAGATTCAAATCAAAGTAGGGGTGTTGAATGAGCAGTACAGCACAAAATCAATGCGATGCCAGGATCGATGTACTGGACGGTCGGTGGTGGTGGTTATATGCAGTTACGTTTCGTTTCGTGTAAAGTTCGAGTGTGTATATACGCAAAAGGTACCGGCACCACTTGATAGGAACACACACGTAATAATCATGCTGCTCAGTTGTAATATTGTAGAGCTGACTTGACAATATAAATTCTAGTTTTACCAAACTTCTTCTCCCTTCCCTCTCCTTTCCTGTGTGTGCCTGAGTTCTTGTATTCGTGCATAGTGCATTGGTACAGTACTAATGATAGTAGCGTGTTGGTTGCTTGATTGATTGATTGATGAGACTAAAAATTAATACATGGCAAAATAAGCGGTTTCGCTTCGTTCGAGACCCAACTTTAGGGCTTCATTATTCCTGGTATGATGATGACCAGCGATGGTGGCACGTGAAGTAACTTGTCTCCTATTACTTTCATTGTTGCCGTTTCACTTATTTAATTTTCTAGTTTGAAAAATTATCTTCTTCACATGTAAATCTAAATTGCCCAATCGAATAATGCCTATAATCGAGTTTAATTCCTATTACCATCGTCGTTGTGCTAAGGTAAAACAGCAAAAGTAGATAAAACCTTGCACACAAGAGCGAAACAGAGAGAGAGAGGAGAGGGAGAGAGAGAGAGATTTTAAAAAGGGATTGCACCACCACTATCACCAACAACGAAGGAACAGTTTCATTCCTGTTGTCTAGAAGCTCTTGTAACTTAAAAGAGTTTCGATTTATTTGCATGTTAAACATAAACTTGTACCTACTCCAAACCTCTACAGGCACCAAAAGTGAATGGTGTGTGTATTTAAAGAATGCAACAACTCCATAGGATGTAGACTCGCTGTTGAAATTGATAAATGTTACTGTTGATGAGCTTCTGTAGGGATTGGGAGCTACTTTTAAAACTCCACGTAGCACCAGTATCATTATTTTCCTGGCCTTTCATTACAAACAGTAATTGGATTTTATCTCTTTTAATTCTCACTTAATAAACATACGACTATTTAAAGAATCTTCCACAGTTTGCTGAAAGTTTACGGCGAATAGAAGACAATAATTCACTGCTGTTACTACCAATTTGTAATTTTTAGGGTACGCTTGAAACAAGATGTTTGCTCCCAGTCTAAAATAACATGGCTCATTGTTCTTTCAATAACAAACTAACCCATCATTTATACGTCTCATTTCATCATCACTGTATGATCTGCCAATTTGAGAGGATAAATAAATTGTACAGTATTATCTTTGACAACTCAAAGGACGAGAAAAAAACGAGGATTGGGCAATCAAGAGACACCACCGGTCGAGGTACATTCGAAATGCACAAACATCCACATTATTATTATTATTATGCATGTATGTATATATATTGGAGAGCATCACAGATTTCCGATCTAGAAACATGACAGTTAAAATGCTGACGCTTAGAAAAGTGTTTATCCGCACAAGTAAAGGAGGCATGTACATATTACCTCTTGTAAAAATCTATTTGTATGTTTTGTCAATCATTATACCTATTACCATTTACCACGTTACGGATCATCCATTTAAAACAAGTATTAGTAATATCAACACAACAATCATCATAACTGTGAAAGAAATGAGGAGTCGAAGGATGAAAGAAAAACAGTGAATGGCCAATCCCATTTTCTTCTCATCTCCGCTCCGTCCGTGAGTACGACGAATCGATCTTCATCTGAGAGTAAGAAATGTATTTGTAGCATCATCTCATCGTCAAAAATAGCTTCAAGAAAGGATGAAGTCGCGGGGTTCACTTTTTAAGCTGATCTTCATCATAGCTGTGTGAGTTGGTTCCATGTTCTGAATTATAATTTGCTAAAGTTGGTACTATATTTACCAAAAGTACCAGACCAACAAAGTGTATCGTTCGGTTAGTGTATTATTTCCATATAAGGGACACACGGTGACGACGACGAAGACGACGACCACGACCACGTAGTAGAAAAGAATTAATACATTGTACACACACACATGCATGCATACCATTTAAAATCCTCACCTCATCAGCATTCATGGCCTGTATTGAAAAATGGTAATATCATCTGCATCTTTTACAGTATTGCACCATTATTATTACTCCCCACTTACTTTATCAGACGGAGAGTTGGACGAGAGAGCAGCAAGCGGTATTTCATAGCATCATGTTATGCAGTGCAGATCAATTCAGCTTAGCCAGTTCAAAATCATTTTAAACGCTTGACATATCCTCAATCGAATTCAGTTTAGTTCGTCCACCTAATAGTAATAGTAATAATAAAATGTAACCCCATCCCCGTCATTCCTCATATCCAATCCGAAAGTCCATACGCTGTATACATACTAATAAGGACATTGTAAATAGTATTTTTAGCTAGTCCCGACGACCCGATTCAGAAACAAGTGAGTGCTCCATAGCATTATTGAGTTTTGAAGAGAATGTTGTCGGCGTTCGAGGATTGTTCATCACGTCCATTATTTTTATAATTCAGATTGTTTACTGAGAGAGAGAGAGAGAGAGAGATGAGGGAAGAGAGTGATGCATGATGGCGATGGTGGTGCCTGTCTTTTTACTACAGAACTTATTTGATTTGCCATATTGGCGAAACAGCAGGAGTGTGTTTGCATACATTACTCTTTGTGCACACACTTTCTGCTGCTCTGACTTGCTGTTGTGTAGCCTTTAACAATTGGTTCGTTTATTTTATTGAGAATTTCTAGCAGTTGAAGTGTTGCAACAGCAGTACCGTGCCCTGCAAAAGAATACGACAAAAGGCTTTTTCACTGAGTAGCTGTTTTGTCTCATCGTCGTCATCATTATCGGCATCAACGGCAACAACGCACACTGTCCCTCTCATAAAAAGCAGCCCGAAAGAATAGGCCACAAATACTTTTTTTCTCTTTCTCGCTGATGTACTTTGATATTTACTTACAGACCATACCTATGTCAAACTTTGGCAGATCTATATGGCTCTATCTGAACACTTGCTGTTCTGCATGCACTCCTAATCTGATCTATTCTTCATTGTTGTTCTTTCGATCTACCTAATCATGTGAATGAATTACAAATTCAGGATACTATTTACAGCATCAGAGTACAAATAACAAAACACGTCCTTTACTCTCCTTTTTTCTCCTGCCGTGTGCTTCATCATGTCACAAGACGGATAAGTCGATCATTCACTGACTCGCGCAGAGAGAGAGTTCCTTGAATTGATGTGTCATGTTTCAATAGCTACTTTTATCACTGATCTCTCCCCATCACAAAACAGTGTCTTTATTCTTCTTTCTCAGATTCTTCAAGAGTCGCACAGCATGCACACGGCTGCGGTATGTTTCTTCCGATCATAACACAATATATTTCTTTTTGTTCAGGGATGATGATGACGATGGTGATCCTTTCGCCTTTTCTTACCGCTGCGCGCTCATGGCTTGATTTATTTTTTTCTACGTCTTCTATATTTTCGGTGTTATAAGTGCACACGCTGCTTTTGGCTTGTTCGGAATTATACATTTTAACCAAACTGATAAGTATAAACAAAAATTCGAAGCTTGCTATGTGTTAAGGTCCTTGCTTTCTTTCCTGGTACAATGTTACATAAATAGAAAAATTGACATTGAATAAATGCAACTTTTAATCGTTTGTGTATGCATATTTTTTAGGGAACTATTACTGTACAACATCAATTTTAAGATACGATCGGATATAACACGGAATGGCTATTAAATCTGTTTTACCATTTCACCTGTATTTCGTTTTATAAATTATGTCGCTTTCTATTACTGCGCATCGTCTATTTTACAGTGAAAGGTTTTTGTATTTTTTTCGTCTACTTCCAAGCTGTGCAAATGGCTTGTGGGTTGGTACATTAGCATAAGCATAACCCACCGAACAGGCGACTTTTTTGATCGTAACAAAGTGGCATTCCGCCTCACTAACAGTAGCTGTTCAACAAAATTTAAAATCAGGAGGGTTGAAACGTGGAAATGGATACGCGTAAATATTTTGGGATTTCAATTTTCAATCAGATTTTGTTTGATAAGAAGATTTTTAGTGTGATAAACATGGTTGCATTTGACGCATTATATTTTATTAAAGAAAAGATACAATACACACACAGCCGCCGCCGCTACTCCTTATTTTAAGCAGACTCCTGACAACACCAACATTGTCTATTGAAATAAATTGAAGATGCAAACATGTGATAAATCCTACTGATCTTGATACGCCAATTGCTTTGTATGATCAAAGTTACTCGTATCGTGCATTATATTGATTTAAGCCTTTCGGCTACAATAGAATCCATCAGAGAAAAAGATCAATGTGTAAATATTGGATGTAGTATTAATGCATGTGGCTTCCGTATAAATGTACCTATTGGTAAACTGGATTCTCTGCTTGAAGCAAGTAAGCCTTTTTCCAGAGTAAGCCGACCAGAGCGAGGAAACAATCTCTATTTGATATTGACCCAACCGACGGTGCAGAAGAATTGAATTAAGATACACACATATCCGTACATTTTAGAACATAAAACCATAACCCCACTACATGAACTTTCCGTGTTATTCCATTATAAAAGATACATCTGGTGATAAAATGCACGGTGAGTGATGACAAAAAGTGAAACCACACGTATGGTGGTTGAAAGCTAATAGTGTGTGCCGCAAGATCAATCAAAAATACTTTTAAACTCTTTTGGGTTGTAAAGGAGTAAATGGCATGCTAATGCGGATTTTTAACTTATAGTGTCAAATGTCCATTTTGTATACCGCGATTTTATAATCTGCATTTCACCCGTTTAGTACCATTGTCCCTGGCTGTATCACTGTATCACTTCTCCCCGAGGTAGTGTAGGCTAGAGTATTAGAGAACATTTTGAGAAGCTCGTCAGGTTATTATCGTATTACAATTCTATATACCGGATTGATTTTTATTTCACCGCAGATAATCAGTGAGATCGTGTTTAACTCGTGAAAACACCCACAAAATACGGAGTAAGTTACACAATAAGACTGAAACCGTGTACCATGCATCTCTGTTGAATTTTAAGAGGGTTTTATGGCCTGGCTCGCATATGCATCAATGAATGACCATCCCCACACTCGTCTCTGAATGTGTGCAAGTTTGTGTATACTTTACATAATAGTATGTTTGATATATATATCGTAGCGCTCAATTTTGCCTAACAATCTAGATTACACGGTAAACAGAAACCATGTAGAGAACAGTGCTTACTACAGGGAATATAAGCAACCAGCCGGAAAAAGACAAATAAGACCAAATCAAAGACGTAATGTATGTTCCTCGTTGTATGGAGGGTTCTTCTTCAACCGTAAAAGTATCTTTTAAATCACATTCGTGTAATGATAATAATTTGAATCACTGTTGCATGATATAATTTTGTGGATTTTATAAGGCCTCTAATAGTAGGATTAGTATTTCAACAATAATGATAGCATGATGAGGATGCTGTTTTCACATTGCTTTCATTTTCACACCCTTCACAATACCCAACTATTTTTTTTTATCTAAGTAGGCAAATCGTGTTTGCATCTTATTTGACCGTGGCTATACAGACAAATGGATTTAAGCATTTTTGTACTGGTACTGTGGCGCACTGGCATAAATCTACAACTGAGAAACATGTCCATATTCATTTTTCATTGGTGTTTCATGGTTTTATAATTATTTTTCTCGATTGAAATTTTTATGACAAATAATAAAGCCTCCGGCTACAAGTTTTTTGTTTTGTATATCTAGAGTAAAAGCAAGGTACAATGGTATTCACCTTCATTGCATGATTTACAAGCAAGTTTATGCATATACAGTCCAAAGCTGTAAATATTTAAAATTTTCACCAGATTTTATTTTAATTTTACTGTAGAATACATGTATACTAAAATGTTTCTTTTTCATAATTTGCGTAAGTTGTAATAATTTCGGCAATTTTTGTTATTATACCCATTTTGTAAGTTTTCAAACTTCTACTTTGTCGTTGGTATGTTTAAATTTGAAACAAAGTTTAAAGGAGTGGTATTACCTGACATCCAAAAAATGTTTGACCAATTCCTCTCTCTCCTTCATCGCGTATCAGAAGATGACGAAGAATCATGAATGAATTTTATTTCAAGTAAACTCTCAGCAGTGGATGGTATGAATGGAATCTGGTGGTACGCGCATCAACATGAAAGCATCTTTCCTTTTTCACGAAGTAATAATGTGAGTAAAAATCTGAAAAAAAAATTCTTCCTCCAGAAAAATCATGAAAAGGGTTGGCGGCTAA
Organism: Callyntrura sp. NNG-2020; assembly: GCA_027744055.1. Lineage (NCBI taxonomy): Eukaryota > Metazoa > Arthropoda > Collembola > Entomobryomorpha > Paronellidae > Callyntrura > Callyntrura sp. NNG-2020. The sequence continues at coordinate 37,370 of JAHZNE010001276.1, read as the reverse complement.
ACAGAGGATAAACGTATTATGTCGTGATGTTTGGTTTGAAAGTTTGTAAGGTGTGATATAACTTGTGGTGGTAAAATGGATCGCTCTCCTTGTATGTGAAATCATGCACTCAGAAAAAGCTACAATGAGTGGATCTTGCAAAGAAGGATAATAATAAGGGATCAAATTCGTGGAGCAGCATCAACCAAGATTTTACATGAATGAACCTTTTTCTCACACTGAACTGACACATAAGCTAAATTGAACCTGAAGGAGGAAGGATATAAGGCGGATAATACCCTTTATGAGTCTTGTCGAAATACTACTCATCACCGTGTGTATCCATTCATTCATGACATATACAACATCTATTATGCTCCGGAGGTGTAAGATGTTTTTGTCATACGTTTGGAAGCATGCCTATGTGTTTTATAGATAATCCAAAACTCAAAGGGGTAAGTGAAAAGTGGAGTGCTCCATTAAGGATTTATCCAGCTTTTTATAAGTATTAAGGCGTAAAATATTTTAGGAGACAACGGATGGCTTATTTGCTTAAATTGTGTACAAATCTGTGGCTTAGTCATTGTTCTAGCGGGGAACATTGTAGCACGCACTTTTACTCTACTCAAAAATATTCACATGTAGCTGTGGTGGTGTGTAATGTGTATCTACTCAACTGATCGTCATAAGCTAAACTTGGTCTTTTCGTCTTGGCGGTGTGTGTGTGTGTGTACAAGAGAAACACAAAAGGGGTACTGGTCTGGATGTGTCAAAATCCTTTAAATTACGCTTTAAAATTTTGTGGTTTCAGTTTTTCCAAAGATGATTTCATTCACAAAAACATGCTATATGCAGGCCTGAATGGTTGTGTGTACATAGTAGCAAACCATTTCCCATTTTTGAGGTTGCGTCTAGAAGTGACAATGAATTTTATGTGTAACTTCCTCAAGAAAGTGAATGAGCAAGATGGTCAAAGATGACTTCACGAAAGTAAACTGCATTACGTAATGCCAGTAATGCACCACCATTTTTCCATCCATTGTTCAACTTCATTTTTACACCTACACGTCATGTTTTTCTTGTGCAAGATTTTGTTCTTTGGGGGGAAAAGCGTAAGATGAACTAATTTTCCACTGCTCTGCTCTCAATAATCTGATACATTTATTTATATGAATGAGAGTAGTATTGTGACGTGCCTATTTCTTCACCAGTAAAAAAGTCTTTCAAGTAAAAATCTACTTTGAAAGGTAATTTTGTCCNGTGCCTATTTCTTCACCAGTAAAAAAGTCTTTCAAGTAAAAACCTACTTTGAAAGGTAATTTTGTCCCGTGAGAAAGTTTTTATTTGACAGATAAATCTTAAAAGGAAACTCTTTTGTGGTTTTAAGCTTTCCGTCTTTCTCGTCTTTAAAAGCAAAGCAGCTCGCAAGAAAAAAATCAGTTTACGGAGCAGAATAAAACATTATTCGATAATATCAAGTGACACTAAGATTAAAACCTGCAAAAGCGTAATCCACAGATCTATATGTATAATAGAAACGGACATTTTTAATACATCCCGTTTGATGCCGAGTCAGTTTGAACTTTAATAAGCGATGTAAATTCTTTTAGTGGAAAGAAGTATATGACGTCTTTATTCGAAGGAAGCAAATATGGTTGTGTCGTATATTACGGATTAATTTCTTATTTCAAATTGTATAGCAGTAATAGAGGATTACACGATTACTGTGCGATATGGTACATTAATCACCAGGATGCCAATACCATAGTATGTATATATTCACTATTAAGAATGGTGCCGCAATAATGGAATTCGTAGTTTTGAAAAATGAAGCTTTAAAATCAATCTAGAGTGGGGAAAGCATAAGCAGTGTCATCAAAATTAGAAATTCAAAGTTTTAAAAGAGTAGCCTGGCATGTTTATGTGTTTGGGTATTATTTGGTTGTTCAAATTGACGGTTATGGAAAATTCATTGACACAGTATACAACACATCATGTAAACCAAGACAATTAATTCGCTAGTCTCTCAGTCTCATCTGTAGTGTGCTATACTTGAAAAGAATGTTTTGCTCGTATAGACGAGTTTAAATGATTTATTTAAATATTGCTTATTTGGAAAACGCTTGGAATTTGTCTAATAAAAATACTCTTCTGTTCTCACAATGCCCATGGTGGTGAGCTTATCATAATAGAGTTGTCTGTATAAAGGGTATTAAGATTACATGTTTCATGATCGAGGAAGCATTCTCTAAAAATGATACCAATGAATCTCGGATCAAATTAGGAACATATTCCCAATTGTCGCAATTATTCTTAAGTGTACAGGAATCCTCAGAGAGCTGGGATTCTTCAACCCTTCAACAGTAAGGTGCAACTTCATTCCATAGTAATACCGCTTCTTCAAGTTATCTTAGCGTCAGGAGTTTTGCAGCATTGCTATACAATTTCCTATACCACAGCACTAGTAAGACCCATTCTCCACATAAATGATCTTCTATGAAGTATGTCGTTTAAGTACATAATACTTGCGTAATCCATTTCATTTTTCGTATTACTATATACCTTCCGCAGGTAAAGTTGAGCTCTTCTGTAGTCAGCGTCGTGCAAAGGCATATATAGCCTTAATGGGCAAATACTCCAAGTGCTTCAATATTTTTCAAGGGGAGACCATATAATACTCCATTTCTCAATTACGATCTCCGAGATAATTTAACTGGTGTGCGAGCATGAGAATAATTTGGTTATGGTTATTTACCCTTTAGTTCCTTACTGCACGGCTTTGACCATTCATCCATTCGTTACTTGATGAGTAGATGTGGCATGTAGAGAGAACGAAGGCAAAAGTCTGTTAAGTGGTGGTACAGTGTTGTGTAGGTATACCTCTACAAGTCGGGGAAATCTTTCCCTTCTCCTTCTATACTTGAGTGACTGACTTGAGAGTAAATGATTTACTTTGGCCGGTCGTTTAGCCACAATAATAGAGAGGAGGTGATGACCGTAGCCGCGGCGGTATCGTTTCCACTGCATATAATAAGCACAAAAATATACACAAAAGTAGTTTGGACGCTATGTCGATTTCCGTTAAAGTGTTTAGATGATTACAAGGTATGGTTATGGTTGATGATGATGAGAGGAGAGACCATTCTGAGCTAATTTGATTTTCCTTTTATCTTCCATCCTCAATAAACATTTATGCTTGCTGTGTAAACGTTTAAAATACCAGGATCTGGTAGAGTGGTGGAGGTAGAGTCTGGTGATTGCGATAATGTTGATGATGTTAAAAGGTGTATTGCACAGAGGTCGATTTTCAGGTTCTGGTTGATCAGCTAATTTGCTCTGTCTTTTTTCGTTTTTGAAAAGAAACGATTATAATATTGCATACGTAACTACAAAACTCATGCGGTCATCATCAATGACTATCAACTATTCCTCTCATATTGTTCAACAAATCCAGTTCAAGTTTCTGGCAATATTATGCATTTCGTGCACAACTATTATTTGAAGCAAACAACACACAGCAACAAAAAATAACGATAATGGAACGGCTCCTCTCACTTTTGTGATGTTCAAGAGCAAAGCAAACCTAACTACGAGCAGAGCGTCAGACAACCGAATCGAACTTCACCACGAGAGAGAGAGAGAGGGATAATATGCAAAGACAAAGTTAGTACCTGTATTGCATCAACAACCATTAACTTCATTCATATGCATATTTATACCTACAACAACAGCATAATTCACTACATCATTCTACCTACAACTAATACATGAATTTTTACCTTGAATATTTAAGTAAACATTAATATCTCCCGGTTCTATATTGTATTGTTCCATTAAATTGTACTCGTGTTGTGTTTTATCCTCTGGTTGTCCAACATTTTTTTTTTGTTTTTATCTTTTTACAGCACTTGCCTTCTCTGTTATGTCGGATTTTATGGGTATTTAATATTGGTCACCACCAGCTATTTCAAAAATATATGACGATCTTAAAAGAATCAAAGCAAACCTGAACTGTTTTTTTTAGATTTTATTATTACGATGTTTATTGTCTCTTGTTTTGCTGCCAACTGCTGCTGCGTCATACAAACGGGGCATGAATCAGAATTTGAGAATGTCGGTACGAGTCAGTCATTTTGGAATGGGAGAAGGAATATCAAAATGGAAAACATCAAACACTGGCCGATAATGACGAGTATAATTTGATCGCATCCGACCAGCCAACAGGTCAACATAGAAAGTAAAGCATGACACGCTTACCTGCACCACAAATATCTTTTTAATGCCCTCGTATTCCGTTTTTTAAGGGTATATATACATGCAATAAAGGGGATTCTGGTGGGTAAAATGGTATCTTCGTGAAGAGAGAGTATAGAAACTCTGAAATTTTATAAAGGTTTACATAGGTTTGTATTGTATATTGTATAACACGTCTACCAAGAAGAGACTTGGCTATATACGCAAAACACTTTGGTTGTTACTTTTTATTCATATTTTTCTCCTTTTCTAGTTTTGGTTATTATCATGCATGTTTCTGTATTGTTGCAGCGTTTTTGCTTGTAATATAGTTCGTTTCGTCGTGATGCGCCGACGAGAAATCGTGATTTAACCGGCAATGTGGATTAAAAATTTTCGGGCGCGAGCAGCTATTGCTAAATTACATACCAATTATTTCCTTATTATTGTTATTATAGGTGCTCCGACATTTTTCGCATGGCTCCCTTTATTATTCTTATTCTCTCCCTCTCCCTCTCTCTCTCTCTGCTTTCCTTCCTTTCATTTACTCGCTTGCTCAATTGCTTTGTGCGCTGTTGCCTGCCCCTTATTTATTCCCCGACAATGATGACGATGAATTTAAAAGATGATGATGCTGGCGGAGTGAAGTGATGAGGATAAAATGACCACGACATGACTCGATTTGAGCACCTTGAACTATCAGTCATGGAATTAGGCTGAAAAAAGAAGAGTTGAAGCTGACCAAAAAGATCAAAAAATAATAATAACAATAATGAAGCCCATTTTACACTGTGCAGAGCAGGATGGCTTTTTTGTGAGGTGTGTACCATACTGATGCGACAGACAACTTGCATAGAGAGATAATATTGGATCTTGTCGAAAAAGGTAAAATAATTCGGAAGAATATTCAGTACTGACAACCTGTGAAGAGGGTAAAGTATAACTGAACTGGTTTGCGTTATTATTCAGATTACTAACTTTAAATGTATGGAATTTTGACTGATAACACTTGTTTATGAGACGAAACGATATTTCAACAAGTAAACGAATTTTTTTGGTTCTCGTTTTCGGAATTTACGGCTGATTTACTGTAGACAATATTGATTATAGCCAAATTTAAAAACAAAAATGCAGTTAATCGCGTCTACACATGATTGAGTTAAAAAATAATTGCGACTCTGCTTTTGTAGAGAAATGGTATTTAAAAAAAGTCCTGCGGTGTTCTATGTTGGTAATCTACGCTTACAACGTTATATATTAGCGCACTCAGCAAAAAATATGCGGAGTAGAAAATTATATTCGAATATAATTTCATAAAGAAAAAGAAACGTCAGATTTATTGTTAGAGACTCAAATCCACTTTTGTAACAAACTTATTTCGGCAATGCTGTACAGTTTATGGCGGCGCTAAAACGGAAGCTACAAAACGTGACAGAAATGAAACACTGAATACAGCATAAAGTACACTTATCATAAAACCTGGCAATGTTAAAATGCTTATAGCGCACAACAATGAACGTACCTTAGAGAGAAGCTTGCACTCTTGCAGTGCAGTGCTCCGCCATTTTGGTGAATGTTAATGCTGGTCCTAAAAAATGGCACAAATTATAATTTCGGGTACATTTTACCACAGGTATAAAATCCTATGTAGTAGCGGTTTGTCAGGGGCTTGGCTAAAAATTTATTTAATTAGTAAAAATGGCAATTTTATTGCTTAACAAGGTTTTTAATGAATATTAATTACTTTCACCTGTTTTTCATCATATTTTACAAAGTCGCAAAAGAAAATTTAATAAATGATTATTAGTCGCGGAGTGGAATAAGCTGTGCACTGCTTTCTTGCCGTGTCTTTTACAGGCGTTTTGAAATTGCATTCTCTCACTAAATATATTTATTGTCTTTTTGTTTCCGCCTTGCTTGTAAGAAATTCAGATTCGCATAAAAATTCATGTCTGGGATTTCATGGCAGTAATAATTTTTTTTTGAAATGGCTGCCGTATTAGAGGATGCTGTGTGTGCATCATGAATAATTCTGGGCGCACAACGTGAAATCCTGCTCACTCTCTCAGTGCTATTATGATCTACATCTAATGTGAAATACTTCTTGAAGGTGACTTCTCAAGATTTTTATTACCTCCCGGCAACATGGTATTTTCAGAGCTAACGAGTCCTCCTGGCATCACATTTACTCTCTAGTTATTTGGAATAGTTGCTGCGTGCCAGCATCTTTTATCGCATGTGCACAGTGCACATACTTTGGTCAGAAATAAGATAATTTGATGTATGTATGTGTGTATTATTGAATGCAAGTTTTTAAGTTTTTCTAGCTAGAGCCAATTGGATTCTGCAGTTAGATGTATTCACAAACACATAATGTCCATTTAATGGGAAGCCTGCTGATCCTTTTTATTCTGCTTTTCTCTCAGTGTGTGCTGTACTCATAAATCTGGAAATAAATCAGAATGAAATATTGTTTCAACCTTTTGCTTGTGCCCATACAACACTGTTCGGTGTATTACTATTACCGAATACTACTTTTTGCGCTGTCCTGTCGTTTGGTGGTAGTGGTAGTGGTGGTTACTTTTTCATTCGCTCTTATCTGGGCTTGGGAAAAAATGCGTGTATGCGCCATGCGCGCACGTATGTCTTTTTATGAAAATGATCACTTTTTGCTCATCTCATTTTTCTACTTTTTAAAAAGAAAAGTTGAAAAGTGCTGTGTGGCCATTCCAATATTTTTATTATTATTTCAAATTTTTAGTGGAAGAACCCATTTAATTTCAAAATGGCTTCACAACAAAGTAAATGGATTTTCTTTGAAATGTACAAGGGCGTAAGAATAATCTTAATATATCTAACGATGTCGACGATGACGGTGGTATCCTCTTGAGACCCAAAGAGTAATACTTGCCAACGTCGTTGTGGTAAAAACGCCTGCTTGAAAAGAAGACGCCAATAACATTCACAAAACTTTTTCTCGAGGTTTCGTCGTGACTTACAACAACGAGCAGCAATGAGCATCGACGCGATGTAAATAAAATGTACTCTTGTTGTTGGGATCCTTTCCCTCACCAATTCAGCACTGCAACTGAAGAGGCTCCTTGATGCCTTATGAGATCTTGTAAATTTTAACAAAGTGGTTACAAATATGCCATTATTGCATGTACATGTGGAGTAGACTGCATAATCTCTAAAAAAGTAAGTATTATTAGGCATATACCTTTTATGTACCTGAGCCAGTCAGAATTTAAAAGAAAATTTACCATTTACCGAAAACTCATTTAGCAAGAGAGCAGTTTTCTGCTGATAGTTTGCCAGTGGAAGAAAAGAATATCGTTTGTCATAAATTGTTTCTTGTTCACTACACGCACTCTGTGTGCTGCTGTCCGTTTGTTGTGTGAGCGGAGAGAAAACAGCTCATTCATAAAGTTGGATTATGGCATCGTGAAAGCGTGAATGATGCTACAACGTTGTGTGTGGCTTTGAGCAAATCATACTAATTTGTTATCTTGAGTGCAATTAGCTTTTAAAATCTTCCCATTCGTAGGAAAAATATGCAAATAACTCATGCGTTCCCTGCACACTTTGTTTAAAAATATATGATACGTCTACTCACTCATATTGGTTGTTTACGCCGCAATAATCCTCTATCTTATGGCCTTTCAATGGCTGTGTTGAGTATCACCAGCCAATAACCATGAATAAACGCTTATTGACTTACAAGACATTAGTAATAAAGCTTGAAGTAATCGATAGCTAAACAGGTCTTTCAACAACAACCACAGCCGGAATGGAATGGGCATGGTGTACACGGTGTATGGTGATTGAATTAATTAAAACTGTCGTTCGTTGGTGGTTAATATATCACCAAGTTGTCAGCACACGAGTCTTTTTTGTTTTAACTTGATTTATCTTTTTTACAAAATAAGCACACATTTTAAGCCTTTGAACTACTAGCAAAAGTTCCTCCTTTCAATCAGCAAGTTGAATAGGAAAAGTAGTACCCAAGAGGAGAGAAAGAGAGATGCGTTGGAAGATATATCCTATTTAAACAAAACTGCATACTAATTATTTTTAATTTACTTATTACAAGGATTACACACATGACATAAACCAGCAGCGGGTAACCGTATTATATTACTATTCATGGCATACCCGAGGATTTCAGGTAGACTGTAAACTTTTTCGTTTACATTTTTCCTAGAAAAAAGTTGCTCCCAGAGAATTTATTTATCTTCTTTTGCTTTTTAAAATTTTACGAGCCAACAGGATACAATAATTCCAGTTACAACCCAAATGTGTAATATTACACGGCAGTAACCAGTTAGTAAAACCGTAAATTGTAGCAGGAATAGTTTGTAGACAATGCGCAAAGCCCAGTTTCAATTTTTCGGTAAATAGTAAGTAAATAGGGAGTTACATAAAAATGAAATACAACGAAGCACCAAGCATGTATATATATCGTTCGTTGACGGATGCATTGCATGTCTATATATTTTTATGTGTGACAACAATCCGAATTACCTTTCAACAAGTAGAAATGTTCTGTTGGGTGCATACTTATAAAGAGGAATAAACTATAAAAATTCTTTCTTTGTTGATGCACACGGAGGCCGAATTGTCAATGTCTCTCTTCCCAGGTTTTGAACTGTCTCTTCCTACGGATACTCATGGCGAGAGAAGACAGTAATAAAATTTGAAACATGGATTTTTCTCTTGTACACATTTCATCAAAAAAATCACTGCTCTATAAACGCCATTGTCAGAAAAACGGATCGTTGTCATCATCGAAAGCAATACGGTCGCTTAAAACGTGTAATGTTGGTATTCTAATATGCGCAGGCACAATGTGTGTCTTTAGAACCACACATCGGAATATTTACGTTTACAGGCGAACAACAAGTAAGAACCAACCTCAAATTGTGTGTATTTTTATTTTGTTGTCTATAAAATGTAACATGCACCTATTCTTAGACAAAAGTAACCGACAATGAATTTTATGTTATGTTTTGAAATAAACGTATGTTGACATTTATTGCTCATGTATGTTCATTTCCCTTCCTTCTTTTTCACTTGAGCTCGTTTCACCTGGGGAAAAAGGTGAACTCATTAAAAAGTTTATGACGCTGGTTTAATGTGTTTTCACAGCAAAAGCGGTTCTCTTCATCTTGTTACCTTCGAAGCTAAAGTCACTTGTGTACGATTGATGGTACGCTGGCTAATGCTGAAATACAATTGCACACTGGACGAGGACGAGTTACGGAGAGAGTGGAGTGGCAAATGGTGACGGGAATGTGTGGGTAAAAAAAGCTGCAGGGAGAGGGGTACATCAACGATTATACATATACAGTCCTCAGAGATTCGTTTTTATGTTCTTTTACTGGTGGGAAAGCAGGATACCGCATATTTGTGTAGGTAAACGAAGAACAAAGTTTTTTGTTCGCGTTTATGTATCTGGTATAGCACGAAGTAAGGAGTACATTTTACGCACCTGGAGAGCCACATTTACTGGAGTAAAAATGAAATCGTGATCAAAACGGTCATCATAACATTACTGAAATAGATGGATAACTACATATAAATAACTGCTGAGACATTAAAGGCTTTAATATCATGCAATTCAAATTACTTATTGTAGGAGGGGTTTGTCCGTCTGTCTGTAACTTAAAAAAGAATCTTGAAATTCAGTTTTTTTTAGTTTTGCTTGCAGTTTGTAGCTAAATCCATGTGGGCAACACATTGGTACACCCTTGAAGATGGCGTCCTTTAGGTTCCCCGAGACCATTTAAATTTTTATGAAACAATTGGCTTAAATTTATGTACAAATGTGTTTTAGGGAGTTAATTGAGTCTAATTTTACCCAGGTTAGTTGATCCTTTAATAGTTACAGAAGGAACCAAAGTGAAAAAATCGTTTTCTGTAGATTCGTATAGGGGGAATTTTAGTTTGTTTTGGGTAATCTGTGTGTAAGTCTCCCCAAAGTTTTTAAATACGTTTTTAAATAAGTAATACATCTAACAGCACAGCATACAGCATTACTCCATATAATGCTAAAATTTTCAAAAGTCTTATTATACATACAAATGCAAGTTAGTCGCTATCTTTAAGATACTAGTTAACAGTTAATTTACCTGAGAGAAAGGTAACTGAAATAAAGGACCGCTATTTTTATGAAAACAATAAATGCAAACCTTTTTTCAAGACAAAATTGAGTTTCATTTGTTTATGCTCTAATGGATTATTGCTGATTTTAAAAGTTACGATTTAATGTAGCAAAATAAACTTTAGCCAGAGAGTGACAGGCATCTTAGCAGGCTGAAATCTGAGGTATTTATCGATATAACTGTTTTATACACATTTCACCCTACGTTGGCTAGCTTAATTGTAAGATTTCTTCAACATGTTAAACGCTTGTTGTGCGACCCCTTTTTAAAGCATCTGTACAAATATTGTACCTTCATTAGTTTTTACATTTACACTGGAAACGTCAATGCATGTGGTCAACACATATATATTTTAACTATCGCTCGCTGTTTTATCCATTCACCTTTCATGAACAGCCTGGCAGTTTGACCATTTCCCACCATACTTCACTCTTGTTGTTTTATTTGTGTAAAGTTGTAAGTGTCTCGACAACGTACTTCAATAAGTGAGGGAGGCTGAGTAGAAAGTGTTGGTTGCGTTACGAAACTTTATTTCCTTATGTTTTTCTAATACCTTTCATCATAAACATACGTCCATCTAGTATATCAGTTGTCAGTATATCACCATCATCTTAGTAGATCGAAATATAATTACTATTGCGTGCATTTCGAGTTCATCTAAAGTAACAGCCTCCTTCAAAGAACAAATCGTGACCAGCTTGCATGCACAGAAGAAGGAAACTTTAACAACTAAAATGATTGTCTCTTTAAGTTAACAAATTAAAATTTATCTGGTTGGAACGCCTCCTGTGAGCTTTGAAGCTTACATTGTGTACACTTGTTGAAAAGTTGTAGTCAGCGAGCTAAAGAAGGAATTTCTTGGAATTTTACCTACGAGCAGATATATGAGCTTAGCTTAAGTCAATTCAGTATTGCACATGAGAGCCGTCTTGCGCATGCGATCCTTGCGAGGATTGCAGTAGAGAGAGATTGTGTTATTGCATCTACACAAGAAATTCAAAACCTGGGGTACAAAATTCTCCTTTCTCCTTTTTTCTTTCCGAGAGTTCTCTAGAATTATCATTATATTGAATACAGGAGGTCAGCGTTAACAGTATTATTGAATTCCTTGACTTTTGTCGAATATGGTAAAAAGAGAGGAATATGCTGTGTGTAAAGTAACGATTTTAATGGTATTATAATCACTGAGCCAATTATCTAACAACTTTCATATTATATGTATGCGTACCTAATCGCGATATTTTAGCATTAATTTTTCTATTATTCATATATGCACTGCCAGTGCAGTAGTAGTAGTAAATTTTCAAAGCAGTATATTATACCATCTCTTCTCTATATCGGTGCATTTTCAATTGAAATACTAGCTGTACTGCTGCTCTGCTACACGGTCGGCCAGAAAACCGAGTGAGAAACGAAGGGAGTTTTAAAAAATCTAAAGGAATCTCAACTTTGAAGTTTTTGTCTTGTCACATAGTACAAGCATGTTTCTTACAATGCTACCTGCTGCCGTCTAAGAGTCCAGCCAGTCGCTCCCATATTGTCTGCTACTCTATGGAACATGGTAGGAACTTTATGATGACGATAATGATAACCACTTCTACATGATGCTTTCATTTGAAAAATGAAACCGACCAAACCAGAAAACCAGATTATACAACACCAATAAATAGGCGAAATAAAGCTACCCTGTTACCTGACTTGTAGGATTGCATCATTTCATTTGATGTATCAACCGGCTCCACAGCCACCACCGACTAACCACCACCACCACCACCGTCATCTATTTACCATACGACGGGAAAAAAGGATAACTATCCTGTCTTTAGAAATGATGCATATATACACACTTAATACGTTTACCTCGTCTACTAGATCATATTCATAAGGACTCAAATTACTCTCATGATTTTCATCATTACACACCGATTTGCTCTGTTTTTATGTGGATTCACATATTATGTGTGTTTTACAGAAAAAGAGCATCGCTCGTCTCGTGGCTTCCTCTCCATCACACTTGCAGCCTTTCTTCATGTCTAGGTGGAAGCGCGCTGAGAGAAACAGCTTGAAGAAGCAAGGAAGATTACAGAAAAAGAGAGAAATGACAGAATTAAGGATGACATTTAAGATAGCATGCTGTTTTTGTCTGTCCTCCCATCTCTCTCCTACCTGAATTATATGATCCACAAATTACACATTCCGACAAAAATGATTGCCCAACCTACCTACCTGTTATTATTATATGCTTTATGTTTTTGAATCTTTGTGGTCAACTAATATTGCAGAGATGAGGTAAATGGTAGTAGCTCAAGCCGGGGTTCTGTTTGAGATTTTGAATCCAAGGTCAGAATCTTATAAAAGTTGTCTCTCAAAGAGATTTTTATGATAATATAATGACAAAATGAAAAGCAGCAAAAGTAGATAATAAGGATGATGAAGCTTACTGTGCTGCTGTGTGAACTGGATATTACACAAAACTAGATTTGTGCTCAGATTGTATAATTTAAAAATTACTTTTATTCAAAAAGATGGAATTCCTTTGTGTGTTTACGAAGCATTTTTTTCACAAAAATATATACGACAAGTAAATCAGTTGTTAACATACGCTGTGAAGAATAATGCTCGGGGTTTCTGTTCTAACAATGAATGCGCCTTTTTGTTTGTCACCCTTGTGTGTATTTTTCAAAACTGCTCAATTGTTATTACAACTGCTTATATACTGCTGGGCAGGTGCATTCAAATTATATTCAAATGGTTGCAGAAAAGTGTGTAGTTGCTGTCTTGCAGCGACAATTTTGTTTACCAGGTTGCAAGTCACCGTATTCAGTGACTCGTTTAGAAACAAGTCCAGATGTTTTCAATTCAGACAACTTCCCGATCCCATCATATAGCACCTCATACAAATAATTCTAGGTGGAGTGAAATGACCATATTTCGTTCAACGTGTAAAATACTTTTTTGTCATTACTACGTAATTCTCGATTTCGCATGTCAATCTTGGGTAGACCAAGCATTCGTATAATGTACCCTGTCATGCAAAACCCTGTATTTTCCCCAGATACCTTTGTATATACACACCTATTATTAAGGTAGAGTTAAGTATAATATTTGCAATAAAAGTAACCCCCTCTGTAATTTAATTACATATTTAAAAAAATGTAGTTCAAGAATTTAGTTAAAACAGAGAGCCTAACGTGGTAAGTTTAACTTTTATTACAAAAAGGAGCACAAAAGCGGATCTGAAGATGACTTGTTTGTCTTGCACAAGTCGATGACGGCGAGGATAGGAATCATCCTCAAGCACCCAAAATATGAATACTGAAAATACATACGAGAAACAATGTACAAAAAGAATTGTTCCCTCTGGATAGTCACATGTACGTACAGTAAATGATATAGTATATATGGAAGGCTCACAATGTACAATTTTATTGTTCGTTATTATTATGTAGTGTAAGAAACGTAGCTGGTGCCATTAGTGTGCACGTACGACGTACAATGAGTGAGGTGGCCACTTGAAGTGAATTACAAGAAGAGAACAAGAACACCAACTAGCTTGATAATAGGTTATGCTAACATAACACGATACTGCACTGCCCTGCATACAATGAAATGGTGCTGCAATTTAGAAAGAGAGAAGGAGGAATAAGAATATTAAATTAACACGTGCCGACAGCTAAATTACAAATTACAATGACCGCCTTTAATTAATCCCATTGGCTAGAAGTAAAAAAAAGTATCATTGTACACCATCATAATCAGACCCATCTCATTTTTGTTAGAAATATATAGGTCCACCACCATGCTGCCTTTCTCGTACTATAATTATACTTCTTGTCATTCCCCACTGCAGGTTCACAGTTCAATCTCACAGTTTCTCTAGCTTATTTTAAGCGGCGCATTGTTTGATTGCGCTTCAAGCTGAAACTGATATATAATAGCTGACTGGTCATTGGCATTCATTGTTATTATATACGTTTGTAAAGCCGTAAGCAAAATTCCACTGTCACTTGCGTACTTAGTTCGTTCCGACTTCAAGATAAATTAATTATTGTACCAAACGTGAGCTGAGCTGTGTTGGTATTTCTTCTCAATTAGACATTCCGGTGCAGAGGGCTTACATGCGTTGTTGCGCTATTTTTAATGTACCTCTGCAGATAATTACAGACGGTCTTTTTAATCAGATGAAAATGATACAATAGAAAGCATATCTTTCTCCAATAAACGCTATTCAATCAAGCACCCTGCATTGTCCTATCTTCGTTCTAATTATATTGGAAAGACTTTATTATTATAATCATAACACAATAATGTTTCAAGTTTTGGGCACTACGGCCAGACAACAGACAACACGTACCGTATACAGAGGTAACAGCCTTTTTTCTGCAACAGTCAGCGTTGCTGATGAGATCGTGCTAAGAGTATAATAATAATAAAATGTAAGTACGTAATCGCCAGCCAGAAGGGAAAATATGGATCGGATCAATCATTGATAACAAAGGAGCCGAGTCAAGAAAACAATGATACACACTTGTCTTGTGAGACTGAGAGGTAAAAGGCAGGAGACGATGATGACATGTTCCCTAAAACCAAAGGTGCATGCATTCATTTCTATATCAGCGTTCTCATCTAAGGAGTCAACAAGATTTCTCCATTTTTTCCTATAAGCATGTTTCATCCATGCACGCTGAATACCATGTGTAGATTGAGGGATATGTGTACATTGTACATAAAGATGTGTGGTGTATAGGTAATGTATACTCACAACCCATTCATTTTTTTCATAGTATTTATAATATTCAATAAATTTAAAAGCATTTCAGTTTTATGAATATGTTGAGGTAATAATTTTTCTTCGACCAAAACTTTACTGGTTTGGGACAGTCGGCGGTAGCCGGCCTGCACACACGTTTCAGCGCTCTATGATATTGGTTTCTATTATTCTGAGTAATTATTTGTGTGCGTCTGTTTTTTATTATCAGCAGAAAGTTGTTTCTCGTTGTTATTATTATTATTATTCTGAGCACTTCACTTGTCTTTTTAAGTTTTACCATTTTCTTGTTGAAAAAAGCATGAAAATCTTGTCCCATGTTTTTGTCCTAAACTCCTGCTGACATTCCTATTTTAAATACTTCTTTGATAGTGCTGATGCTGCATAATGCATATTACTAGTTTGGTTCGTGTTGGATCTACTGATGTCGTTGGATTATTTAGATGGAGGACAATAACAAAACTGCTGTAAGAGAGAAGTACACACACACACAGCAACAGGAATGGCGGTTCAGCGTGATGATTCATGTATAAAAGTTTTAATGTCATTTTGAAAACTTTCTTATCTGCTAACTAAGGGAGGTGTTTCGTGAAGATTGACAGAACAAAGAAGAGAATGCTAGTACCATGCAGTTATAACACTGACAAGAAAGATACAGTGAATTTCAATCCAATGACACAATATACCACTTTCTGGGCTACAGTATTGTTTTTTAATTGTTTGTACTTTGTACTACCAGCCGTAGTATATATATATATATAGTCGACATCGAAAAATTGTAGTAGCTAAGGCTGTGCATACAACTGCAACCAACCGGGCTAAAAACAAAAAGCTTTCTTTATGTCAGTAGACGCCATGAAAATCAACTAATTACAGAACAATTAACGAACTGACCGTCATTAAAATTAGAATTGCACTTAAGAAGGATGTAAAAGAAGGTACTCTCACTCTACGTTTAAATTTAAATACCGATGTGCATTATATATCCACTCCTCCGTGAAACTTGCTATCATTTTCTAATGCCATATCTTGGTTGTAGCATTTTGTAAACAGATATGCTATTAAAAGTGTGGATTTTCTTAAATTTATTCTACACGCTGAATGACGAGACATTGTAAGCAAGTTCGACTTAGATTTTTTTTCTCTTCTCTTCCAGTGCAAGTCCAACGAAAACATCCCAACATTTTTACTATGAAGAAGAACAAAGCACGGATTGAGAATAAATATCAGAGCGTCCCGGTCCCAATGGCAGAAGCATCAAACATCACCCCAAGACGAGAAGAAATATACAAGAGCACGTAATCACGTTTTTGGGTAGGGTCAAAGGTTGTGCTCATCTCCAGCTGAGCTATATGGTCTCTAGTTTGAGAAAATGGTATTCAAATCACGCGACTTCTTCTTTTTCACACACAGGAAGAATACAATATTCATCCATGCTGTCCATCATTGTTATTTATTCATTGGCGAGAGGAGACTTTTAATAAGCGATTAATATTACAGTGAACTTTTGAAAATATGAGCCCCTGGTTTGAGCGAGATTCTCTCAGTGCGATACTTGTTTTAGAGCAACCATATACTATATTTATATGGGGTGCAACGAACAGTATACAGATTTCTCGTGATATGAAAATGTAAATGAAGGTAGGTACATAAAAAGTGAATTACAATTTAATAACTTGGGGAAAAATGTTACCTATGTACACTAAAATTGTATTATATTCCGCGTTGTGAGATGAATAGTGCTTTTGTCTTTTCAGGTTTAAAAGTGAATCAGTTGAAAACCCTGAAGCAATACTTGCATGGTGTCGTACATAAAGATGCAGATTAGTGCAGATTTTTGGTACACAATTCCAACATAAAATCATTTCTGTGCAGCTAAATTTTTGTCTGATGGTTATATATAAAGGTTATTTACCAGGTTATTGGAATTTGGAATGCAAACAACTGTGTTTTATGTAGACATAGACATGATGTACCTGCGGATTCAGAATGTTATGCCCACAATCAATGTCACCGGATAACTTGTCCTAATTTAAAAATTCCACCATTAGCTAGTTAAGACTTCAAGGAATTATTTTTCATGGCATATTCCACCAAATATGGGACAATAAATCTGTCATTTTCTGTTGCTTTTAATTAGTAGCATTACTTTCTACCTAAGATAAAACTTTCACTGCATGGTGCCTGTTTAAAAGTTTTGGCACATTTCGTTACAATGCAACTGTACACGATTAAAACTAGAGACTGGGTGCACCCAACACCTTCGATTACGCGTAGAGTTATGGAATAATACGGGAAATGAGTAAATTTTTACTGTAAATCGGCAATTAAAAGTCAGAGGCCGCAGGAACGTGAAATATGACTAGGTAATTTGGTAATTAATTTCTTTGCGCTCTTCTCTACCTATGTCCTAATCATCATGTAAGCTACATATAGGCTAATGACACCTGTCGCGGGTGGTTATAGTAGGCTAGGTTAAATATGTAGAAGTTTATTGTACAGTTGGTCATGTTATTTTACAAGGAAAAATGAAAAAATAAATATTTTCTCTTTTGTATTTGTACCTGATATAGAATAGACAGCGAAGAATGCTTAATCAGGCATGCATTTTAGTTACAATTTTCATTCTAGAGTGGAATTCAGAATTTCTGTTGTCTTATGTACAGGTCATAAATTCATCACATTTTGTTGAAGCAACATGTTCTGTACTGCACGTCTGTTAGGGACGAGCAGACATTAAATCAATTTTCAATTAAACCAAATCTTCATCCTTCTAGCACTTACGTGATACACAATAGTTTTTTTTCTATCCACATGTATGATTAGACCATTGAATTACAATATTGCTATCAGTTTGAATTTCAAATTTGGGAAAATGGTCAGAAAAAGGCTTTGGCAGTTCATAAATAATGAAATGTTCTGTCAAACTTTTAATATAAAAATCAGCGTTCTTTTATCCTGTGCGGATGTTGCAATTTATTAAGAGAATGCAACTTGCTGATGCGTCAGCCGGCCGGTACGCTCTCTGATTCCATGCGGTTGATATCTTAGTTTAATTGCAATTACTGTTTTTTTAGGAAAGTGGACATGCATACACGAAAATTACACATTTAAGCACTGAAAGTCATTAAAAATAGATATATGCAGAAAACTCGATCAGAAAACACTGCACTGATCAGACTCGTCCAAATATGATATTGAAGCCCAGGAGGTCGGAAAGATATCATTTGCATTGCAAAGTTGTAGTAGACACCATATAGTGCTCTGCAAAATATGTGGCACTACGAAACTACCTGCATATAGATTTCACAAGTGAAATTATTTCAGCGCTTATTTTTTTACATTTTTACAACTAAAATAGTTTCCATTTTTTGAGCAGTGCGACGTATACCATTCTGTGCAACCATTCCCTCTGAATTGATACATAAACGGTGTGCGTTTGGATACCAAAAGTTTATGAATCTAAATCCAATTACTGCTGGGTTAGGTACTACAATAAATGTAAATGCCGTGCAGCGAAGAAGCAGTGAATTTTAATCCTGAAAATTTCAGTAACAAGTTTTCTACGCGTGCATTTCACAAAGAAATATTTCACATAAACATTATTACTTCCCGATTTAAAAAAACATGAATTGCTTGACTTGTGCTCATTGTACGAGGTGAATTGAATTAATGAGCTGTTAAATGTTAAAACGATATGCTACCGTGTTCACGCCTCTTGTACTTTATCTTGAGGTGTAGGGGGCACAAACGTAATTAAATGAATTTATCATTTTGTGGAGAAATCATAATCTGACTTCAGTTTGTTCAGATTTTGCTGTGTACTCACTCATGTCATAGTTAAGATAAGTTAAGCACGCGAAACACAAGAACTGAAAGCTGAAATCTCCAAATAATTTGTTAGCAGAGCTTGAGTATGTGGTTTTTGGTGTCCTCAAAGATTTACACAATATCTGGCAATCTGTTATCTCAGTTATCTGCATATCATACTAGTTCATTATTTAAAAAGTACCAATTTAATTTCTAGTAGAAAGTTTAGCATATATGAAGTCATTGTGGTTGGGCAGGGAAAAGTTACTTCTAGTTTCAAAGTGAAAGGTGTGTGTGTGTGTGTGCTTGCAAAATATTTACACAATCCAGCGTGTACCTTTTAGTCAATAGGTAGTAGCAGTAAAAGTGCAAGATTTATTAGGATCATTTATTATTTAAAAATTAATGAAACTGTACAAATATTCTATTAAACAATAACTCATTGTCGTTTTGCATGACACTTTTTGGGGTAAAATAAAAAAGTTTGGATTATCATATATTCTACATTATATCATCACGAATTGACTTAGAACGTACGTGTTAGAACGTTATTTTACTAAGATGATCTTACCTAGCCTTTTATGTGACAAGGAGGATGGGGCAACATGATCATCTAACGTCAACAGAATTACTGCCAAGAATAAAACTTTACCAAATACGTATTACCTTGAGGTAAATATCAACGTTACGACGTAAAGAATACGGTACTGCACATGTCTGAAAGACTGGCAACCTTATGGCCCACTGACAAACCGCTGAAGGAAGATGCTGTTTTCACTCTGTGTAGCTGGTAAAGTGACAGGTCGTATCCATAAACTTCGCTAAATGGATCTCTTAGATGGATTTAAACAAAGCTAAAAACCTGCCACAATTGTGCATTACTTTGATATCATCACAAGAGCATTTGTGTGAAGAAAATGCTTTTCTTATGAAAGAATTTCAACAAAGACAACTGTGGATGAAATCCATTTTAACTGCTCGTGCTTCAGCAAAACCTATTATTTTGACAATGAGGAGTACGTTAAAATACGAACCCTGCCCATTAACGTCCACTTTATAATGTCGTTTAAAATACATTAAAAAGGCAAGTCGCTAATTTTACATTCAGTATAATTTTGTTTGCAGCAGAGCTAGGCAAGGCACCGACTACCATGCCATATCATGTGGGTAGACCATAGAAATTCCAGCGGATTCCCAGGTGCGGGACAGGAGGTACTGCAGATAGGACACTTAACTGCTGGAGCAGCAGTGTTGGTGCCCCACGAATGTCTACATTACCATGAATCCATTAACTTTTGGGTCAAAATATTGATATCGACAAACGTGACAACGTAAAACATTCATCCGTCAACCTTTTATAAAGAACGAACAGCAATGATAAAAGTTTGTTTGAAAGCCGTAGCAGTCTAATTATAGTTTTTTTCTTCTGATATTTGCTAAAAATTGTATGTAACAAGAATGTCGAATCAACCAATAGAAAAGTCATTCAAATCCGATTATCAGATATGACGTCAACGCGGGCAACAGAGCAACCCAACAATATTATTTCACAGCATTCAAAAATCCAATTTATGATGAGAAATAATTCTTGGTACAATAAATAAATAATTCCCTGTAAACTCAATTTTATTGTAAGCATCCACCTTACCCTTTCCACAAGCCGACAGCAATTATTTCTGTTGATACTCTGATTTAAAAATAAACGATTCTATACATATTTGATTGACGGTCTTAGAGAATTACTGACATTTACTCTTGGTCATTATACGATTATAAATACGTATATAAATGCATGTATTTATGGGACCGATTAAAATGACTTTAATTATAGTAAAAAATATCGTGCCCACATCATACTATTATTTTGGGCATCGGTAAGAGTTCCATCATCATCATCATGATTTCGTTAAGATGCCGAGCACGAAGTTTCACATGAATTGTATTTGCATTCCCTTGCAATGCATCTATTTACGGTACCAAACGGAATGGTACTAAACGAAAATGATATAAAATCAAGTAAATGAATAAACAACGTTTCGAAAGCAATTACGGTGAAACAGTTTACTCTTTTTAACAGATCACGTTTTCACGATGCTGGCTCAAGTAGTTTTCTCGGTGAAACTGCCACTGTCATTTCATAGGGAGTTAAACATAACAACAGAGTGCACTCTGCATATTATACTGCAATGGTCTCTCTCTCTCACAGTAAAGCATAAACTAAATTGTACACCTGAGGAATATTGGCTTTTGGTACTGATCCGTCAGTCATGTTATCTTTGTACTTGTTTGAAAGATACTTGAGAAAATGACAGCTCACAGCTTGGGTGCTCTAAAAGAATATAAGTTGGAAACGTAAATTGCCGTGTGCTGCTTGACGTAAGAAATGTTTTATTTGCTTTATTAAGTGGCAGACAGCTTTAAAATGCCATTTTGTAGTCATATTTAGTAACTATTTAACAGTCACTATCATGCATTTCATGCAACGTTTCAGACGCCATCGTGAGCTCTTAGACTTAGAAGGAGAACGATTTCATTTATTTTTGTTTCTTCAAATGTCAGTATTACATGTAATGTCAATCATTTTAGCAGTTAGACTTGTCAGCTATCTCGTAACTTGTCAGAGGTTTTTGACTTCGTATGCAATTCCAGTGAAATCTGTTCAGTTAGGCTGTTCAGCTGAACAAGTAGTGATCTACTTATGCTTAAATTGATCAACGGACTTGACTATCTTATCTACACTGTTCTTTGTGCTCAACTTGTTAGAATAAAAACAATAACAACAGGATATGATAATTACGGTACATTTTAACGTAAACAAGCATGCTTGAACAATTGATTGAAGTTTGAAGTTACATTAGTTTTACTTCACAAACAATAAATGTTTATTAAGTAGAAGGCCTGAGTACTGTGAGAACGACCATATCATTGATCACCAAAGAATTATAAACAAACCCAACAGGTGAAAGATAATATATTTTATTTCGAAAGAAGAAAAGGTAACGGCTGACGATAAGTGTGTAACGTACCTTCAGTTTCGATTCATTAACGTTACATCGTCATATAAAAGTGAAGTTATTGAATTGATAATAATACAAATTCTACTTCCACATTCCACGATGAAAATCAAAAGGTGTACATGTGTGATTGATTTGATTTCGTGAGTTATTATATACAGTTATTGAATTTAAAAGTCGTAATCTGCTGGGGTCATTACGATTAGGGAACGCAACCAACTTCTTTGATTAAAGGAATCTTCTCGGTCGGAATTACATTCTCTGCGTATAATAATAATTCGTATGCCAAGTGCGAGAGCGAAAATGTCAAATGGATGTCAAACAACGGGTGTCTGACGGCATTTTCCTGTTTGGGGAACGGTCGTTTTGTGTGAACTAAACGAAACAAAACTTTCATTGCATCAGCAGAGAGGTAAGGAGGATGCCGTTTTTTGAGATTTTCGCTGCGTTTTTAAAATGCTGGCTGGTAATAGGAAAAAGAACGGAACAAAAAATAAATGACAAAGATAACAAGTCTGGCCCCCCGGTGGCACTTAACACGCGTGCGACACACGAGTGTCTTGGTATTTCCACCCCTCATTTTTCCAAACATTTTTTTAATATCTTGACTACTAGCGCGGTCAGCGTTTTTACTACTTCTCTACCTCTTATCAATTCAATGCATTTTGAATTCTAATGCTGGAAGCGCTATCTAGCAAAGGCAACGAGGTTTCTGTTTACAGTTCATAACAGTTTTTAGTTTACTTCATTATTTGCTGCTTTTTGTATTACGTCAAATGTCACTTTCGTGACAAACTTAATTCAACAACATGGATCCTTCTATTATGCGTGTCTATCAGAAAACAAGCTCAAGGAACATTTTTTTTTTAAATTCTAGTTCGTTTCCCCAAAATAACGTATTACGTAGTTTATTCATGATTCACCTCGATCTAAATTTTCAAACCCTCTGTGCTTCTTTTAGTTTAAGTTCTTCGGCTAACCTGTACTCGTTAATATCTGTATTGTTGTGAATAGAAAAAGGAGCGTTTTCTTCTATTTACGCAGTATGCTGGCTTACACATTGTAATACCTATACCATGTAAAATGATCACATTAGAACGAAGTTTCAAAATTTGGAAATTACACCAGTCTGGTACATATTCTCAGCCAACGTAGGAATGTTAAATGTTATTTAGTCAACTGAATCCCCAGCTTTGCTTCATAGAGGTATACCGAACCGACCGACACGGGGTACTTCGTGATGCATTCGTAAAATATTCTCTTGCATAATACCAACAATAATTTTTACAGACCGTACAAGCATGAAAACTCACGATACGGTCGGAACTACCTATATTATTATGGATTCATGTCACAAAAACCAAATATACACACACCTTACACTTTTACAACACATCCTCTTTACCAAGCGTTTACTGAAGATGTCAATGTTATTTTTGCCTCTGTTGTTTTAAGTGAAAACGTGTGGTGTAGAGCCAAAAAGAAAGAGTCACTCTGGTACAAATTATCACGCAATATATCTTGCGCTATTCAGGGTGAAAGATTTAAATATGCTTTATGCTTTAAGTACCTGTTTGATTAGTGATTGCAGATTACGTAATAAACTCGCAGCGTATGGACCTGCCGTAACATACGTTCACACCTGGTTTGAAGCTATTTACAAGCTAATGCAAACACTCTTTAACGTCCAGAACGATTCTTGTAGAAGGTTGATATTCAATAATCAATGATCATTATCTTTTTAGAGGCGAGATTCATTTTCATACCATGACCATAACTTGGATTTTCCTGTAGACTGGTTTTCTTCCTTCATGTAATATTGTAATCAACCTAACTATTGCCTTACAACCATTGTAAAATAATTTATTAAATAAGTTTAATTCATAAGTGTTAATAATTATTGTTTAATCTATTAAAATTATTGTACTAAGACCCGATCTCGTTTGAATATAAATAACACATTGTCACGGTGTGACGAATGCAAACCCCTTATAAAATGTGCATCACTTGCAATCGGTGGTAACTGGTAACTTATGCATGTCACAAAATTCGGTAAGACAAGTTTGAAGTTAGAACAAACCTCAGTGATTAATTAATAATGATTGATACTGATATTTATCATATATTAACATACATCAGATGTCAACTATTGTTTATAACGATACACTAAATCCACACAAGTATTATTGTCTAAAATTTTAAAAAGTTTTTTTTCTCATTTTTCATTCCGATGATGAATGACTCGGATGACAGACCAACTGACAAAGAGTAGCAATTTCAACGAGCTTCAAACATTCACCAAATAGTTCAAATAGTGCAGTATAGCTACATTTATGAACCTGTGTTAATTACAGTACAAAGAAGTCAGAAGTGAGCATTGAAGAAAGTAGAGTTACTATACTATTGACATTCATAAGAAAATATGGTCAACTAAGCAGAACTAGTGGCGAGAGAACGTAATAACATTTTAACTGTTGACCAAGAGTTATATCTTAGTCCGCCCCCAGCTATATGAGTAATGTAGTAACTAATTCTCTGAACATCCATCCTTTTTCTACTTCTTACTGTGTGTAGAGCAATATATACAAGTAAGATTTCGATCTCAATTGCACAAATGTGTTTTCTTGTTCCTTTTAGACGGTCTATAAATTGGGCCAGCCTTTTTCTGTCGGCAAATCACGAACTAGTAAATCCAACCAGACGAGCAACTATAGCATCATCAACATTTTGCCTCGTCATTCCCCTTTGCTTGCCAATCTACTAAAAAGATATACAAAACATAAGGCATATAGATATAGGTATATATGAAATGGCAATAGCAATAACAGCGCCAGCGTTGTTACTTGCTCTTGAATAGAAAGATGTGAAGTCGCATTCGCTGAATCGTTTCAAGTACAATCAGGCAGTATCACGGAGCAACTTCATACTGTTTTATAGTCTGTGCTGCCACCAAATAGGCATGCGATATTATGCAGCAAGTTTTATATTACCATTTTACAAGTTGATCTGTTTACAGTGAGTCTGATAGGCTGCTTTGTGTCGACTTGCTTGTGTATTACACGGGTGTAGATAAGTCTTTTGCGTTATTTTATTACCAACACAATGCGAATGGGCTTAATGTTAGGACGGATAGAACATAACGAAAATCTGCCACGCCCTATAATTGAACAACAGGAATTGCGTTTTTTATTGCAGGCTAGCCGAACGTGAAGAAATTTAATACAAATTTAAAGCTTAGGAACTTTTCTTGCGGTTTGAAATCAGGCCCTGCTGTAATGTAATGGTAGCCTGAAAGAATGAAACAAAAAAAATTGGGATGATGCTCATGATTATTATGTTCATTTATCTCCTACTACAACCATCCATTAAATATACAGGTAATAGTATAATTGTCCGTAATTTTCTGAATAACTATGAACTTAAAAGATAAACGCGGGAAAATAATTTGTATTAGTATTGAAGATTTATGATTTTTATGTGATGAGTGATGATTTCACATTGAATGTTTTATTGATTCGAAAATGAGCGGAGGAAACGATTTTTCTGGCGACACTAGGATAGCACCGAACAAAATACTGGAGTTTTGCGGTTCAGTACATTGTTAAATGTGTGGATGCATGTATATCATTAGGAGTGTTTTAGTGGGGACAAAGAGTCCCTACTGTATGAAAATAATAAAATGCCTTCACTTGACACATCGCTGTAATATTGATAGACAAATTAAATATGCCTTTAACCTAAACTGCTTTTACATGATCGTGGTTATTACTATTGGTATTGTTAAAAAACCAGAAGCCACCACCGACCACGTCATCGCAGAGGGAGTAAGTAGTTCAGTAATAGCAGCAATTAAACATAGAAAGAGTATTAATTGTGTACTCTGCAACTCAAATACATGACAGATATCCGTGTAAAATAGTAGCAACAGCAGCAGTACAACAGTAGCCAGTGATGTCATTTCGTTGCAAGAAAGGAAGAATGAAAAGCTGAATTTGACATTCTTCTGGCGATTAGCATAAACGAACTGAATTGTATAGTAGCAAGTCGCTAAATACCTTTTGGACGTTGTAGGTGACATACACTTGGCGTTGAACGCCTTTTGATGCCACGTACCATTCGGGATAGTCAGACTGAATTTAATATCGCGATTAAAAAATCAAAGGAGTACAATTTTCAAAGAGTTTTCTTCACCTCGTAGGCTGGCGACTGGCTATATGCATGGCATGGTCCCTTTCTTTTCTCGTCGTCAGCTAAAATACCATGTTGTTCTTGTCTCGTCTTTAGTGGAGAGATTTTAGTTTGTTTGCTTAATTTTTATCAGCATGTAAGATTTGAATTGTACGTCAGTATGATTGTTGTACATGCGATTCATATTTTACATCGGCCACTGCTATGAATACTTCTTATAACAAAGCGCATTTACTTACATATAGTATGAGTAATTATGCTTTAATAACAATTGAAGATGCAACAATACATTCTTGAAACACCATAATGTATCTTATTGACGCGCGACGACGGCATCGTCGACATATTGTAAAAAGTGCACATGAAAGGCGAGAAATGCTCTCTGATGGAAACAGGTATTTGAGAGCGCTTGTTATCACAAGCGCCGATTTTAATTAGACTCCCTGCACGGCACTTCACAAAATAATACAGTCTTAGGACTGGCATGCATATAATACATGTGTACCTAAAACAAAACATAATGTTACACATCAAGATAATATTTTGGCTTTGGCTTAGAAATATAATTATCACAGAGCAGAAATTTATGCAAATTTCTTCACATAATAGAATCACCTCCAGCAGTGAGATGAACACATAAATCACAAAGAAAATTATGAGAACCAAACTTTTACGTTTCATCTAGGATGACTCATGCTCTATACGTAAGCCATGGGCACTGCGAGAGATTACCTTTGCTGCCACTGCCACATGCCTCAAATATTTGGTGCATGGAGTATTATGCATATATGAAGCGATTTAAATAGTTGCTGCTGCACAGCTCATTTGTACCAGGATGATCATAGGCATGACTTTGACACAGGCTACACGTCTGTGATGGTAAAATGAAGGAACTTTAAAAAAGCGTTTATACACATTTTAACAAAACCATTATTGTTGATGTATGCACATATTAGTCTAGTCTCCCAATAAAACTTGTGTAAATTTTATAACGACTTAACGAGTACAACTTTTTTCAAATCACCTCACTTGGCACTTAAGCCGATACTAAAGCTGTATTTTTAAACCCATATTCTCACTAATATACTGATACGTGCTATATCAAGCGGTAGAAAAAATACCGGGATTCAAAATAGCAAGAAGAGAGCTGAATCATCAATAAGGAGACGCGAGCATATATACAATTTGTAACTGTATATCTATTGCTGGTGTGCTGCTTATGATTTGTGCCAAACCAAGAAGGAGGTAGACGAGAGCTAGAGTTGGATCATATTTTCAGTGTACGTGATTTACTTTTGCTGGCGGACTCTATCTGCTAAAGCCCAACCTTTAAAGACATTAAATTGCAATTATTTTTTTCTTTAAAATCATTGTCAACCGATGTCACATAAGTTATCCCTGGTGTTCCTCTTCTCTCTCAAGTATAAATGTTGGCAACTCAAGAAACTGAAGCAAACACTAGTGTAAACTGCACATTTTAGAGCTATTATGTAGCTATCCCGATTTGCTCAGCGTGGTCAAGAAGAGAGCACTGCGGTTGTGGTTGATGTAATTACAGGGTGTGTTTTGGAGCGCACAGCGTGCAAGTCTGTGGTTGTAAGCGTACCTACTAAAAGATATTTTGCATTTACATCACATCGCTTAATGAGAGAATCAACACACTCATAACTTACATTTCACCGTAAAATCCCAAGAACAACCTGAGTTTCGTATTAATCATGGCCTGTAAGTGCTCACTGCTCATTCACAGTTTGGTCACTAGAACTTACGATTATTTGTCCAGACATCAAGTCATAACTTTTTTAAAATAACGTTGTTTATAAAAAGGTTACACTGCTTAGCGCGACCCCAACTTTTATTTTTGTAAGCGCACTTCTCTCAAAAACAGCCTTAAAAATGGATACGGGGCAAAGGGCCAAATATTAGGAATGCAAAATGATTTTCCTTTTCCTTCAATTACCATCTTTAGGTATGTGATTCCATGCAGAAGAATGCGTTCTCCATCCTTCTAGTAGATCCATTTACATACCAACAACGTAATTTTAATTATTATTATCTTGCAATATGGTACAATTCCTCTGCCTTTTGGGATCATTAACATGCATTGTGTAAAAAAACATTTCCAAACGAGAATGGCAATATTATCATGATAATGAAAAGCCATACATATAAAAGTCTAAAGGAATGATAGCATACGGCACAAGGCGTAATAAAATCTGCCTAATTTACAACAGCTATTACAATTATCATTAAAATCATAATTAATTTTTAATGGCCCTGTAACTTCATACCACTTGAAGACGGTCTTCATATTGACCGCTGGTGTGGCTATTGTGGAATCGAGAAAATATGTAAGCCAAAAACTGAACAGAAGAAAGTGCGAAAACAACGTTTTTCACTGACAAAGCAAGTCGACGCCTCTGAGTCGACGGTCGAAGACAAGTTAACCAGAAAACTTGTATTTTGTTGTTTTAGTATTTCTAACCTGACCTGTCATAGAATCGTCTTTGTCAATAGCTTATTGTTAAGTACGCATACACACACATTATATTATACTATAGAGAACTGTCGTTTATCAGAGAAATTTCTAAAACTGATTCTTTTTTATTATTTATTCTATTAATGGTGATCCTGATTTTGTCGTTATTGTTCTTTAGCACACAGGCATATTAAATGCTCTCTAAAAAGTTTGTATCACCACCAGCATCATTAAATGCTTCTCTTGTACAAAATCCTTTGTTTTCCCAATGATAATAGGCAATACCATTGATTTCTAAAAGCCACTACAATTCCTTGTTTCATTTTGAAAAATATAATTTAATAAAATGTGATCAACATGAGCTAGAACAAGTTATTTCAAAGGGGATGAAACGCACATACACTTCAAAAACCCATAATTCGAGTTTATAGCTCCATGTAATCGCTTGGTTGACTCAGTGAATTCAAATCTGTGAGGAATCAGAAAATCAAGCTTTAAAGAACGCTCCAAAATGATTCTCTCTCTAGCCGTACAAAATTGCATTCAGTTGAACACGACCATCTATTACGTTTACAGAAGACCAGAGTCGTTCTTTCTAAGTCAATGACTTGAACTTGTAGCATTTAATTTGGCTACTGTTAATTACTGAAAATAATGAAGTGAAGTACATATAGCATACAAAACTTTTATGTAGTAATTAGCCATCATTTTTTCGATGAGTCAAAAATGTAGCTTTGCATTGCTAAACATTCACAGCATTGAAATGATGCATGTTACACTCACACAAACTGGAATTTACAACCTCACAACAATTATACTACACACAATCATCTCATCAACGAGATATTTTACTGCGAAAAAATTTAAGATCATTCATTCGCACACCATTGAATTTTCATATAAAACTTTAAAATGCTGGTCAGCGCTACCAGCTGCAGGCATAGCTGTTATTTGATTCCTAAATGATTACATAATTACACGATGAAGGTGTTCGACATCACTTTTAACCTAGCTAGTTTACCGTCTACCAAAAAAGTTTTGCTTTTCATTTTGTCGTTTTCATTTCAGTGCATGCAAATGGAACATGTTCATAGTATCCGTCAGATAATTCAGAAAAGATGCATGTAGGTAAGCATATATACATCGCCAGTGATGTCATTTCATCATTCACATCACACTATCACATCACAGAGCATGTAATTCTAGGTGGTGTAGGAAAGCAGGCCTCTGAGAGCAGGTGTGTAGCAAGTAGAAAGTAATTATGGTAATGGTAATGTTAGTCAAGTAAACGAAGAAGTAACGCATTAAAAGTCATTCCTTCCTCTTTATTCAGCAATCCAGCCTAAAGATGCTAATATTTTCTCAGTCCAAAAAGAAAGAACAGGAATTCTCCTTTCCCTTTATTGTTATGATTATTGCCCTTGTCGACTTCTAGTTTCCACCACCATAAAACGTATATTTTAGTTTTGACTTGACTCCTGCAGAGATACGCGCAACACAACAGAAGCTACATGCTAAACATTCTTAAACAAAAAAAAACATTTTATTAGTTTACGTTCCATTTGTAGTCTTACGGGAGAGACGTATATTACATCATCTTGTTCCTACAATTAAATCAGTACTAAACGTACTGACTAACTAAAGTTATCGTATATACATTATACACGATGGTACGTACAAACGTGTATTTGTAACAGACAAAAGAGTTAGTTTGTGAAATTAGTGCAAATGTCTGATACAGTTGTTGCAGTACTGCACAAGCATGGAATAAAAAGAATCTGCATTGGATTCCATTCGGTTCAGCAGGCCACCGGGGGAATGTGTACATTTTTGAAATGTTGAAACTGTTGCAAATGTACTAAAGGTTGAACTAAATCGGCATGCATTGGTCAAAATTTCCTCAAAATGATAAAATATTACACTGTAATCTCCTTGTAAAACAATTTAAACTAAATTGTAAGTGGTACAAAGATTACTAATATTACTTTTTTGTACTGTAGAACTACTTCTCATTTTTCCCGACCATAGAACACGTCTGAAAATGATGATTTTATGACAAAGACATTCAATTTCCTTCCAACAGTGAATAAAATTTTTCGTTTGGAGACAAAAATCTCTGATTTTTGTCAACCCTAGGAACGCTGGCAAGCGTTTTGCTTTGTCTGGTGGATGTGGTGTGGATGGCTATACTATGTAATGTACGACTGTGTACCAAACAAACACACGTTACAGACTTGCAGAGCGCATAAAAACACGACCATGTGCATGCACGGTGTCCTTACCGCACATGAGTTCATGCACCAATGTTGCTTTTTGAACTCACCAAAACAATGAAATCACATGTTTGTAGTTTGGTTGTATGTAGTAGTTTTATATCATATTCACGTTTGTTTAATTTGTTAAACACTTGTCATGTTCTGGAATCCTGCAGTTTAGTTTCAAAAGTGTACAGGGTCGGGTAGACCATATTGTAATTTGTTTATGGTATTGGTAATTAGCCAAGAGACCTTAATCTAAAAGGGAACTTTGTTTCTAAATGAAACTTTTATTCTCCTTTTAAGTTCTTGATAAATTTTTGCAAGTAGAAGTAGATTACAGGAATTGGCAATTGGTATTGGTAATTTTCAAGTAACGCCAATGCGTTTAATTAATGGACACGTTCATAGATATAGCGTTTATTGCAAGAGTACAACTAATTATTGGCATGTAAGCCGATTTAGACGTGATCCTGTTCCGGTTGGGGTTCCCAAATTGTATTCAACTGCAATTGAGAAAAAAACATCAAATGAAAGTCATGCTAAGGACTTAAATTCGGTTACTGTTAACCAAACATTACAACCCAAGCAGTCCACGGAAAAAAATTATTCGTCGTATTGCGTGGAACTCGTGCGGTATGTATGTTATTTTATTTTAACTATTTTAAAAACATGTGACCAATTATTCTGCCATGCGTCATGCGTGTTAGCAGGTCGGTACTTTTTGTAATCGAAACGTTAGCGAAGTGCATGATACGTAATAGAAAGTTTCGTAACAATGTGCACTTTCAAAAATATTGACAATAGATTAAAGTTTTAAATAATTTTTACTAATGTTTTATAGAAAACATGAATACGAAAGCTTTTTGTGTTCTCTACTACTGAAAGGAGAGGATTTTCGATCCTTCATTTTTGCCATACGAGCTTTCAATGTAGAAATTGCATTGATAAGAGATCAGGTTAGTCAAAAGGAGATTGGAACAGGAAGACTGGCATTTTGGAAGGAAGCTGTGAATAAAATTTTTCAAAAAAGAAATGCAAATAGCAGCGTGACGTCAGATTTACCAAGACATCCTGTTGTACTGGAGTTAAACAGGGTATGAAAACAACCGACATTTTTATGATTACCAAATAAAACTATATTTCTATGATTTGAGCACTGGTATGATATTTTACTATTTCGCTTTTCACAGGTAATAGGAGGCAAAACTGTTTCAAAAAAGTGGTTCACAAATCTGACCGATGCCAGGGAATCGACTTTGAATGATGTTATATTTAGAGATCTAGCGGATTTAGAAGCCTATTGTGATAAATCAGTGTCGCCTTTGCTTTATCTTGGACTCGAGGCACTAGGTTGGACCACAGTTTCGTAGATAACTTTTGTGGACAGTTTGATATATGTATTTTTATAATATATATTGTACTGGATTCGTTATAGATATAAAAAACGTTGAGGTGGACCATGCATGTAGTCATTTAGGAAAAGCGATAGGTTTAACCAATTTTATTAGAAGTATACCTTATAATGCCCAAAGGAGGAGGGTTCCATTTCCACAAGATCTGCTTTTAAAGCACAAACTATCACAAGAAAATTTTATTAGGTTTACAAACAAAGACAAAATTGCGGACGCCGTGTACGACATTGCGTCTCAAGCACATGCTCATTATAAAAAGGTAAACGTTCGTAAAACTTGTTGTATCATATCTTAAATGGGTATTATTATTAATTATCACTTCTTTCTATTAGGCGAGCGCACTTAAATCTTGTGTTCCCAGACACGGGCTTCCCCTAACGCTAATTGGAACACCCACTGATATTTATCTCCAGCGCCTTGAACGTTATCAGTTTAATCCTTATGATTTCAATTTGAATAGGAGACATAGTTTACTACCTGTGCACTTATTTTATAGAAAATTTACGGGTCGTTTTTTCTGACTTAAAGGTTCGTGTTTTTTCTAGACGAGGATTTCTGTTGCACGCAGATTAAATTATCTCACAAAATAATATTTCAATCACTGAATATAATTTATGTAATGAGCGTTAATCATTTATTTTAATTTTATTCTGTAGATCAGTTAATAAAATCTAGAAATGGGAGAACAAACGTTAACGACGTCCGTTAGTATGATGTATCAAAAGCTTCTCCCTGGATGTCAGCTTAGTGAAGAACCTGTTGATCAGCCTGAATTTGACCTGACTTTGCAATATTTAAAAAAATGTTTCCCTGCAGCAACAAAGCTTCAAAAAGATACAGAACAAGCTCTAAAAAGGGTAAGTGTGTAGATCAAGACTATAGGTATTATTTACCCGTTCCTAATTTGTACATCCTGAGCTGGAATTTAAATGTGATCCCGACATTTACAAAGTATTGATTTTTAGTAAAGTGTAAATCAATGCAATGCAATTAAAACATTGTAATTGTTACAAAGAGACTCGATTGTGTGTGAACATAACAACTTTTCTTTAAACTTTAGACATTTGTTCTGGAAGGATCAGAAAAAAGACGTAAATATCTGACGAAGAAGAAGCCAACTAAAGTAGAAGGATCTAATAGAAAAATGAGGATAAAAAAAGAATGGATTGTTCCTCGCTTCCTCAATTATCAGCTATTTGTCCAGCTTAATGAAATGTGGAAAGCATATGTTGCAGATTTGCTGCAGTAATTAATCACTTATCTTTATGAAAATAAGGACGATTCAAACTATTTTTAGTACTGCCTTAGATATTAATAGGATCATGTTTTTTTCTGAATCAGAGATGAGGAAAGACCAGAAGAAATTCAACAAAAGCTGAATAGGATCGATTTACACGGAGCATTTTTGACCGTCGTTGATGCTAACTGCAAAGATTACATTGGGTTGAATGGAATTGTTGTGAAGGAGTCAAAAAATTTATTTATTATTGTAACGAAGAATGGGACAACTAAACGTAAGTACGGGAGTGGGAAAAACTGTTGATCTAACTTTAAACTATGGTGTTGCGTATGCGCCTTTTTGACAGTTGAAGTGTCTAACTATTCTTGACAAGACAAGGAGTAAATATATTTGTAATTTTAAATATTCCAGGTATACCTAAAGCAGAAAACATTTTCAATGCATTACTGGATAAACCGAAAGGTAGTATAAGAATTTGTGGCAACTCATTTTTAACCAGGCCGGCAGAACGAGCTAGTAAGAAGATTAAATCATTTATGGAATGTATTGGTTCTCGTGTATATAAGTCTAGGTTGCGTTATACATGGCCCAAATGAAAATATCCGTATCGGGTACTTTTACTACATAAAGTTCATGATACTTTTATTGTTATTTTTTGAAATAATAAATCACATAAACGTAAAATAAAACACTACCGACATCCATTGTCCAGATACAATGATAAAACATTCTGGAACACTAAGTAAAGTAAGACTGCAGCGGCTCTCCAACTATATTTTCTAGTTTCAAAAGCATTTTTTGAGTTGCTGCTTCTACATCCGGTTCATCGTCGTTCATCAATTCAGCTAGGAATGGGACTACAGGCGGAAGCAGAGGCAAAAAGTCCTTTGCAAGTTCTGCTGCAGCTGCTTCGAAAATGTAAATCACATTTAATCTCACTTTCTTGTCATGATGATGAGCTTTTGTAGACACCAAATCCATCATATGTTGCCAGCGATTGAGATCATTCGAAGCCACAGCTAATTGTATTAGACAATCTACAATTACTTTTAGTTCAATGGCGCCATTAAGTACGTATTCAGATTCGATCTAAAATAGGAAAAGAAAATTAACTTAAACTCGATATCCATCACATCTTTGAGTTTAGTGCTGCATCGATATCAAAACATTTATCATACCAAATCCACCAATGGTTTGACCAGCGCATTGAAACGATCACTCGTTACAAAACCTTCTCGATCATTAGAAAATATGTTAAAGAATAGAGACAATATTCCCTTATTCAATTCCACATTTTGGTTCAAACTATCGACTGCTTCTGTCATAACATGACCCGCAAATGTTACAAATAAACTTTTTAGTCTCTCCGCAGCTGAAGCACTAAATCTGTGTTCAATAAAAAAAAGTAAACAAGCATTTAGGACTTAAATAATAATAATACGGAAGTAAATAAGTCTGTTAAGTAAGGTTATTAATACTACATGATTATAATATAAATTACCTGTAAAACGTAATTAGTTTTTCTTCATTTTCCTTTGCCCATTCAAATAGTTTGTGATAATATGGTCGGAAAGTGCCTTCAGACATTTTCAAAACAGCTCCCGTTATCAAACAGTCTATTATAGAATCTTCCGTAGTAGAAATGTCGTGTTTGTCCACATCTGAATCACAATTGAGCGAACCACGATGATGTCGAAACGCTAGGAACACTTGTATAAAGGCATCACACAATGATGGCAGAATTACCACAAAATCTGGCTTGGACGTAGAGTGCAAAGTGTCCTTCAATATCTGCATAATCGCAGTAACAGCTCTTTGTTGGTCAATCACAGAGTGAAACGCTCCTTTGAGAGGTATTAAACTGTTCCGTAGTGGTATTTTGGTTGCAATAGTTTTGAACAGCACTCGAAGTCTTTGATCAAACGTTCTTTTGCGGGGAGCTGAAGCATCCATTGAACTTAATCGTGCATCGATTGTTAACAGCAGAATCAGTGCTTTCTTCAAAAATTTTGATCCCATCAACGATCCTAAATTCTCGACCAATTTGTTCATACAAGCAATTGTACTAATGCAAAGTAAGTGAGCTGTCGTCAATGATGTCTCTCCCTCTAAACGAGTTGACGTTGACGCAGGTTCGAGACCACTATCATTCATTGACATCCCATTTTCCTGATTTTCATCCACATTTACTTGTAAATCTTTTCCAAACTGATGTAACTTGGTAGACGTCTTGAATGCTCGCAATATTGCAGAAGTAATGTCATTTAGGCTCGGCAACAGCAGACTCTTCAAACAAAATAGTTCACCTAAACAGAGGAGTGCCGAAGCACATAATAAGGGATTTTCATGTGATGAATAAGACAGTGCTAAGCGGAAGACTTCTACAAAATCTTCAGGATATAGAAAAGCCAAGTGTTTTGCGATCAACTTCATAGATAAAAACGAAGTTTGCACTGCTGTCACAACGTCTTCAGAGTCCGGACTGCATCTGGCAACCTTCAGCAACGGTCCCAGTAAAGGCAATAATATTTTTAGGTCACTAAACCATTCAATCTTTAACAAAAATTAAAGGTTATTATTGCAATCGAAAATTAATGGACATTACAAACATTCTCAGGTTACATTTATAAACAACAATTCTAATTGATACCTTCTGAGCAAGTCGTAAATTGAACATGTCAAGGATTTTTCTTTGAATGGTAACTTCGTTTCTTTCCAATATTATCGAAATAACACGAACAAAATCTTCCGGTTCTAACAGGGTATTAATTTTTTCAATTACATCGAAATTTCGTTGGGTAATCAAACGAAATATTTTGTTTTCTCTTAAGCCAGAGACAATTCTCGAGAAAGATAAACAACGCTCCAAAAGTTTGTCATATTTCAGCTTCTCTTCGTTATCAGTGTTAGTCTCCAGAATCTAGAAAAGAGAGATATGCACTAAGATTTATGCCAAGAAGAGTACTGTGATGTGATGTACTTTTTTGTACCACCATCTGAACAACATACCTTGCCTGCAATCTTCGTCATAAGTTCCATGGTGTAATAAATTACAATGAGAATATCTCGGTAACTTTCCTTCCTAGAAAAATCGAATACCGCCTTTTCCATTGGCGATTGATTAATCTTTAGTGTACGGAGCTCCTGGTCCGAAATTGAATCTGTTACAAAATATAAAATTCTACTGTAATCGACGTAACTTTTTTTAAACTTTTCAAAATGTAACATGCTACTTACTTTTAAACACTGTTGATGATATTGATATAAAAAAATCATAAATACTTGATAAACTTTTTATGACATTTTTGTGGCCGTAACACCACGCCAAATCAACGGCAAGGTCCATGTCTGCATTTAAATTACTCCTGTTTAAGATTTGGGAAAAGTGAAAAACCATTTTAATTTAATGTGTTAAAGCTTTATCCGAAAGAAGAATATTCGATTTGGATTTATTACTTTTTCCTGTCTCTATTAAGAGCATTGTCAACAATAATAATCAACAACTGCCACAAACATTCTTCTGGGTCCAGTGTCTCCACCAATGACGTTAGCACAGGTAGCCTTCTGTGAACCGGAATATCCTGTAGCGCTGACGTAAATACACGGAAGATACCACCAGACACAATCATTCTTCCTAATTCGTTTCCAACGGCCCTCTTAGTTAATGCAGGAACAATGGTTGTGACTGTTTGCTGAATCAGTTGGGTACTGTATGTGTCGTCTTGTCGTAAAATAGAATTTCCCATAAAAGTAAAAAGACTCATCACACCATGTAGCACTTGTTCCTGTAAAATAAATGTAAAGGTAAGTAATTATATATTTATC
>JAHZNE010001275.1:0-13059 GCA_027744055.1 Callyntrura sp. NNG-2020 | reverse complement strand
AAGGTACTTTGTAATAAAGCATAGCAGTTTGTTGAAGATTATTATGTGCGAAGTAAGCGTGTGCACATATAAAGGTGTACTTGATAAAGAATCAGTTCTGGCGTATTCAGAATCATTCATATGAGGGAGAATACGACGTTGTCAAAGTGTATCAACATTTTTTTCGGGTGGACAACGCACAGCTTCAGAATGAAGGTGATCCATTTAAATACAATTTTCGGGCGCTTTACGCACACAATTTAAAGGCTTAAATTGGAGCGGTATATTCACAGGCTGTTACTTCTATATAATCCCTTATGATTACCCGACATGCTGATAAACTGACAGAGGTTGTTTCCTTTTCCTCAACATCATCCATGCCCAACCAAACCAGATTTGTAAATACTTTGCCTTCCAAAGCGCCAAACTTGTTTCCAAAAATGTAATTCCACCTCTCACAAACTTTCATCATCTCCTTTTATGAAGTACAAAGTGGATTGCCTCTAATTCTGATTCTCGTAATCAATCAGTGTACATTTTCAAAATAATTTAATTAAATACTGTCTCCCATCCTCGGCTCTCCATCTGGCTCCCCGTATGCTTCCCTCGAACTCCGTTTTGTCCGGCGGCCCCTATGGACGCTGTCAACAGCAGGTGGCTGATAAGAGATAAAGGAACAAATCCACCTCACTTTCCCATTCCAGCTTTTCCTCTCTCTCTCATTTTTCTACTGCTGCTGTAATCTTCCCTTCTGTTGCTTTCTTTTTTTGTGGTCCACTCCCTCCAAATCCACCTACCCATACATCTTGCCAAGCCGAGGAAATATTTTTATTGTGAATTTCTCTCATGATACTTACACTGTCATTGTTGTCCGGGTTTATATTTAGATTATGGATTCTCTATCACATTTGTACTGCTGGCCTGCTCCCAGATATTAAACCTTCCTTCCGTGTGCTTTATCATCATCATCCCTCCCATAATGCTGCTGCTGCTGTTGTTGTTCAAGTTGGACTTCCACCAAAGCATCATTCCAAATTTCCAGCTTATTTATCATCCTTCAAAAAAGAAACACACTATCAAATGCCTATCATCATCACCACAAGTACACCAAGCCGTTATGTTTTCTGTGGGGCCAGAAAAAACTCACTGCTGTGCTCCAGCCGTTATCGTCGCCAACTTTAATACTCTATTTGGCTCCATATTTCATCATTACCTATCTTTCTCTACAAATCTCCGTCTATACGTGTCCCTGTGTATGAGAGCGTGTTATTTTCCCCTTTTTCCAATCTGGCGTGAAAATTGTATTAGAAAATTAACACAAGCTTGTAAAGTATATCTGGGAAATAAGATTATCCATTCAAAAGGATAATGTACATTGTATCTTGTATATCCCCGCGGCAGCAGCAGCACGGCTCACAAGATAAGCATCCACATTTGCCCTTTCGCGTTCCCGCGAAATCCCATCTAACAGAATGGACAAGGCAGACAATGTGGTGTCATATAAGTCAGTAGAGAGGCGATATTGTTTGGCCAACAGCGGTAATAAAAGTGTATGGGCACATATTATTTTCAAATGGCCTGATATAAAATAATGTCAGGCTGCTACCGCCACACACTATATAGTGCTTATATGCTGCGATACTTTTCACGTCCAAAAGTTTTCACTCTTTATTATTATCCCACTCTATTACATTACTCTCCCTCGATGTACAGCAACGAGGAGCTCATCGTCCTTGAAAAAGAAAGTGCGACAGTCCCTTTTTTATTTCGCTGTGGCGTAACTTAATGGTGAAGAGTGAAAGCCAGCAGCAGCAGCAGCAGGAGTAGGAGTAGGAGTAGCAGCTGAAGCGAGTATGAAAGTTGGACGGGAGACCATTCCCAAATTATTGTGCTTGGTTGTGCAAGAAGAAAGAAAAAACAGAATTCTGACGTTATTGTACCATCAGAGGGATCATCATCACTGCCGTTGTTGTCGGGCAAACGAAAAAAATGTAAAGAGTAAAAAAAGAAGCTATTGCCCATCTCTCTGTGAGATTCTTGACGGTTTTTGCACGCTAAGCCTGGAGAAGGCACGCAAAAGCCGAGTAGTCAACAATGTAATGCAAAGAGGGAGAGTGAGAGAGAGAGCAAAGAGATAAAAAAAGTAAATGTATGGTAAAAGGGAAAACTGACGAAAAGAAGCGCGTGTTTTTACTGCGTATATTATTACTTAAATAGGCATGTTTTTCAATGTGTATGCATGACTGAATACAGTATTGCAGTAAAATACTCCCCCTAACAGTAAACGATGATACACAACCAAACATTTAGAAAAGTAGCGCGAGGGAGAATTAGTAAGTGGGAAATTTGTCAGGAAACAAACAAATTACGTACAAGCCAACGCTAACTTCTCGAATAAATTCTCCAATTTTCTCTCTCTCTCTCTAATCATCAATGAAGCTACTATATTTGCCCAAAATTACTATACTATTACTATTTTTACCAGAAAAATAGTCGTACTTGCAATTTCACTGCTTACTGGACCCCCTATTATTTACTGTAACAGTCTGTGGTAATCTAGACCTTCTCGTGCACCATTGTAACAATTCATGTGAAATCTATCTGTATTGTTCTACTGGCAGATGGACAGACAAACAAATTCTAGTAAGAATCCCAACGACAACTACACATTAACGTTCCAAAATACTACAACGGCAGAATCTTCCACAACATCGACAACAACAATCCCCATGCTTAGCAAATGCAATAAAGTATTATATGTCGAGCACGTTTTTCGCATGAAAGAAAAGCTGGCAAAAAAATAAAAACTAAAGCCTGCAGCACTAACAGAGCGCGACTACCACTACACCAGCTTCGAAGAGTTCTTTACATTTAAGGAGTATCAAAGCTCTCTCCTCTCTCTCTCTCTCTCTTTGCTGGCCTGTGTGTGTGTATCTCAAGCGGAGTATTCTAGACGTGCCTAGCTTCTCAAATTTCAACCAAAGAAAATTTCAAGAGAAAGTCTGTTTTCCAAATACAAAATAAATGCCCGGAAAGAAAAGACTTGTTCTTATGATATCCTCAATTCTCTCACTCCTCAC
Organism: Callyntrura sp. NNG-2020; assembly: GCA_027744055.1. Lineage (NCBI taxonomy): Eukaryota > Metazoa > Arthropoda > Collembola > Entomobryomorpha > Paronellidae > Callyntrura > Callyntrura sp. NNG-2020. The sequence goes on along the minus strand of JAHZNE010001275.1, from coordinate 10,000 downwards.
CATTCCACCGTCTATCGGTACCCTCAAAAATGGGCATGTTTATATGTAACTGCCGTAGTGGTAATGGTGCAGACGGCCATTAATGCATTTTATTGTAGTTTTTTTTTCTTCTTTTTCGACCAGGCACTGTGGCAGCCGTGAAGCAGAAAGAATCAACAAAAATGCTTGTCTTTTTTGACTCTCTATAAATTCTTCCTTTGGAAAACTACTGCAAGGNTTTTTTCTTCTTTTTCGACCAGGCACTGTGGCAGCCGTGAAGCAGAAAGAATCAACAAAAATGCTTGTCTTTTTTGACTCTCTATAAATTCTTCCTTTGGAAAACTACTGCAAGGTTGAGTAAAGAATTGAGAAGAAAAGACGGACCAACCAAGAGAGAGAGAGAGAGAGAGAAAACCAAGTAGTCTGAGCAGGCGGCGGTAGAGCCGTTCTTTTTTGTCCGCTGTTGAAAACCCCCGTCGTACTACCTGACACGAAAAAAAGTAAAGAAAAACATGTCAGCAAGTTTGCACGCTGCTGTTGCTCTTACACTGTTTTACTTGTGTAAGCTCTCTCAATCGCGGCCTTTCCTGTTTCCGAGTAAATCTGGTCCAGTAAACGTTTAGTCTAAACTAGTCTGCTTTAAAAAGAGAAAACCTTTCCTCGCTGTCTACTGTTTAGACAGGTTTGTAGGCAGATGAAGAAGGAATATGGCTTTGACAAAAAAACTCCCACAAAAAACCTCAATTTTTTTGTGGAGAAACCTTAAAAAACAGAAAAAAATGCATAGTAAACTATGCAAACGGTGAAATGGATGTATAAACCCAGAAACATGTACACTTACGAAAAAAAGAAAAAGGGAATGGCGACTTGAACTAATTTTTTTTAGGGTGAAATTAATTTTCCAGTGCCACCACAATTTTTTCTGAATTCAGTCATATATATATTTCAGCTATATATATTTAAACTTTTTCCCAAGGAGCAAAAAAAGTTTCACACGGGGACTATCTATATTTTGTGCTGCTTCTTTTTGAAGAGTGCTGCTTGCTACCGCTGTGACGAAAAATAACGAGTAAATTGAAGAGAGAAAAAAGGAACATGCTAATGAGGTTTTTTTTGAAAGACGATTTTGGCAAAAGTTCCCTTTTTTCCTTTCCTCTGTTGCATTATTATCGCAAGCGCCTTTTGTGTGAAAATAGGTAGCAGAATGCTTGACAAAAGAGGAGAAAAGAGTTTTGTTCAATGGGAGAGAAAACGCGAAAGTGGCAGGAAATTGAACTCTGTGAAATTTCTTGCTTGCTTCTGGTGATTACCACGTCAGTGTCAGCATAGGGATTGGTTGAAAATTTTGGGCGGGGATGCGTAAGAAGTGTCACGTGTAATTAAGAGCTTAAGCAGTTGGTGACTCATTTAATTTTGAAGTGGTAGGAGTACATTACTATTAATTATTATCGGCGTCAAACTTTGGTCCAACTAATTCCACAATTCCATAAAACCGAGTGAAGTTCACCTGTAATACCATATTGTGAAAAATTCAAAAAAAAAATATTTCTTACGTCGCTTTTACCATACATCTTTTTATTTTTTATTTTATTTTTATAAAAACTGTGTTATTTTACCAAGTTTCTCAATAAAGGTGTGTGGATCTCAACATGCGTTCTTTTGTCAGATTCATAAATACCAGCTCCTTTGACCTTTTCTTCTTTCCTTGATTATCCTTCAGAGTTCAATGTCAATAACATATTACGTCTTTCTTAAAACTCCCCTTCCTTCCTACTTTATCTTCATCATGGCCATTTATTTCTTTCCCCAAATGCTTATTCATTTCCTCCTCCTCCTCCTTAGACGTGTCTTCAATTGACTGGATAACTGTTGTAATAGACACTCTCCCATAAACAACTGCCTTCTTTCTTTCCCTCATCCATCAATCTATTATGATGAGTGTCATGTTTAAACTCCATATTTTTTCTCCCTTTTCCCCCTTTAATATTTATCCCCATCCATCCCATTCATTCCCTCTGCTTTTCCTCTTTTTTGTCCGCTTTGCTACCTCAGGCCTAAGAAAATGTTGTACCACAGCGAGGAAAAACTGTCACCTGTCACCCGACCGGGAGTAAATCATCGATCTTGACTCCATTATCTCGTGTCTTTTCATCTGTCTCTTTCTCTCTCTTTATTTCTCCAGAAAAATGGAAAAGAATGATTGGTAAATGACGACGAGATGATGATGCAACTTTCACACCGTTTTTCTTCTCTCTCTCTCCTTTACTTCTGTTTGCTGCGTGTATGCCCTGCTTCTTCTGTATTGTTATTCCTTAAAAAAGGAAACTGTTTCCTTTTCTCGGATTCCCCATTTCCTCCTCGGAACAAAATGAAAGTATTAGCCGAGTAACTTTACAACATTTTGTATAGTATCCCTGGAGGGAATATAATGACTATCAGCCTCACTGCAGACAGACAAAAAACGAAAGATGATCATTCTCCAGATGACGGGAGCGAGGATGATGATGATGACGATGATGGCGTTGATAACATGAACTTTGTTCGTTCTTGCTGCCCTGCTAGACGCACAGAGAGGGACTCAATTCGGGCCATATGGCATTGTCATCCAGAGACTCACACACAAAAAACACATTGGCCAAGAGAAAAGTTGGATAAAATTTCCCTTTCTCAACCGTCTCATTGCTCATCCATTTCCCAATAAAAAACTTACCTCCAAAATGCGTAGTTTCTGGCAGAATGTTTGTTAGTTCGCCTTACTTTCGTCTCCAGCAAATACTACTTTTGTACACAGTTACAAAACCTACACACAACACACCCACACAAGACACCACTCTCGAGAAACACTTTCAACATGCTTTACTTTTCATCCTTTTTTATACGTTTACACCGCTATCCCACAGCTGGATACATTTCTTTCTCCCGTGTAATCCCTCTATTCCATGTTTCCCTTAAAGCGTTTCCCACTTTCTTGTTTCTCTGCTCTTGCTATTGCTCCTGTCTGTAGCATTCTCTTTATTTTCCAACTTGCCTCCCCTAAAGTTGTTGTCAGCTATCGTTTTTTTTACAAAAAAACTAAAATGATGTATTTTTCCCTTTTGTTCTCTCCAAGTTGAATGCTTTGTATGGCATTCATTTAAAACTTCAAAATCCTTTTCGTACATCCAAACATTTATACAAGCTGGCATTGAACAAAAAAGAAATCAAAGAAACAGTATCCTATTCCCATAACCCATTATAAAAAAGAACGAGGACAACACCAAAAGAACAAAAATAAAAAAGGGACATAAAAACACACAGAGAGAAAGAGAGATAGATGGACAGTCCTCGTACTCCTACAACTGCTGCTTTTTGTTGGCATTTGATGCCGCATTTGAGGAAAAACGTCGCAGCAAGAAAATGAAGGAAAATAAAACTGATTTCTTTTTACCGCTTTCCCCAAAGTCTTTTGAACGTCTTCAAATGTGCCACTGCTGTTGTAATAGATAAGCTGCAGGCTCTTTTGATGATGATGATGTTGATGATGTTGTTCGCACTTTCTGTTTGGCTTTGGCATCCACTTCGCATTTATTGAGGGAAATAAGAAAGGGGAAAAGCAAAATGGGGTTGTGTACTTCTCACTCGGAAGCTCAAGAGATAGAGAGCGAATAAAAGTACTAAACTAACTACCAACTTGTAAGTGTAGAGCTTTGAGTGGGATATATACGTATATGTTATTGTCTGTGTCTGTGTATCCAGTCTCATCGTGGGTGGTAAGTGTATGTGTTTGGTAAACAGAAAAAGTTGGGTTTTCTAGGTAAATATGAATAAATATGAGAAACAACCTCCGAGAATAAACAAAGAAGCCGAAAGAAAGTTGTGAAATGTACCTCTCTAGACTGAAAAGGCAGATAGCCTTGAAAAGTCTCTGTGTATCTCTCGTCTTGTGTGTGTCTGTGTGTGGAGTGTTTATGAACTCCCTGTTTTGTGGCAGGGGCATAATTAATTTTATTTAAATTTTGCCCTCCAACAAACAATGCGACAGTTGTGAAATCGGACACTCTCCCACTCCCCTCTCCTTTCGCGCTCTATCTTTCTTTTTAAATAAAGAGACAAAGAGGCTTCCGCCAAGCAGTAAAACAACGATGCACGGTGGTTTGGTTGGGAACAAAGTAGACCATCTTCACTGGAGAAGTCTTAATTCTCGTAAATAATTTTTTCCTCTTTTGTCAAGTGTTCATATATTAACGGCAGTACATAAACAACTGTAGCAAACGTGGGTGTCTGTGAAGAGGTTGTTGGTGGGACTGTAGGGAAGAATGGGTAGTTTTGCGGTAGTGTGTGCCCCAATTTTAATTGAGCATCCCGGTATTTCTCACAATGTCTGAGGGTGCATTACTGAATCAAAAAATAAATCTGGAAACCCGGCTTTTGTGTTTTGTTGATATATTGCTTCATAAAAAAGTACAATCTTCGTTGTAAAAAAGGTAAAGAGTACCCGGGTTATTTCAAGGGCGCCTAAACGACGATTTTTTTAGTCTGGTGCGCAAATAGAGAGAGAGACCCGTTCCTTCATTCCTGCGGTGTTCCATTTTCGCCATTCATTAAAGTATTACCAAGGATTTGACGGTTAAAAGGGCATATAAAGTGAAGAAGGAGATAACGTGTGTTTTGGTAGAAAAAGCAGACGTGTACCACCTCTCTCTCTCTCTTCTCTCTTGGTGGGTTCTTAAGTGGTTAAATCGTGTGGGAGTTGTTGTCGGTGGTGAAAATTGGTGGCAAAGTCGAGGTGGGACTCTTTCTCTGATAAAAAATCCTCTGCGTTTCTCCTCTGCATTTTACTGGCTCCTCTCTCAAAAGTACTTTGGAGCTTTAGAACAGTTTACTTTTCAAAGCCTTTTATACCGGTATTTTGTGTACTTTTTTCCACACGAAGGGATCATCAGAGGAGACTCTGCGGAGAGAGACAGAGACAGAGAGAGAGAGAGCTTTTTATTCCCTACAGATATTATTATTTGTAATGGAATATGTAATGCGTATTTATTTTACTCTTATATTACCCCTTCGTTTCGGTGTCTCTTCCCCCCAAAGTGGGGGTTTCCCCAGAGGAATTTGATTTTTTTATCAGGGATAAAGAGGAAAAGCCGAAAAACAAAGAAATGATAATATGTGGTGCGTGGGACGAAGGGAAACGTATCTCTTCCAGGTGTACAAAAAATATTTGATGCTGTATGACTATATGAAAGCGGGGGCGGTGTAGACGGGTCTCAATAATAAATCCTCCAAACAAACAAGTAACAGCACTCTAAAATATTTATCCCAGTGTACACAAACGGGCACTCATGCGACGTAATATTTAATACCGATGTTGCTAGAGATCTACCTTGTAACGCAAAGAGAGAAAGAGAGAGAGACACACACACTGACTGAGAGAGAGATATATTGTTGTTACCATTTTCTGTTTAACTTTCTATTCAGTTTCCTATTCTCCTCTCTTTTCTTTAAACTCTGCAAACACGTAAACAACTAGAGAGAAAGAGACGCACGAGTAAATAAGAACGTCTGGAACGAAATAACCAGTTACTCTCCTTCCAAACTGGGAAATGAGAGTGGCATGCACGACATGTCTTCTAAAATAATTGTTTTGGATTTGGATGTACCGCTCCAATTTTAAAATAGACGTATATGCCCTCTATTTCACGCTTTATGGATGTACGTATTTAACTCCTCACGTTCCAGTACACCCCATTCCTGGAAGCTCCAGTTGTTGGAGGTGCAACGCAATTAAAGAGAGCTCTGCTTTTCTTTCATTATTATTAGATCTCTCCTTACACAAGTGGGCGACTTTGCCAAAAAAGTGTCCCCCTTTTCAGTCTCGATCCTTTTAAGCCTTTTGATACGATTCCAGTAACCCGTTTTCTTTGATGAGAGACACGTTCTGGGAAAAGCCTCAGCCCATCTTCCACTTTTGTAAATCACCAAAATCCACAAAGTGCTCATTGATTTAGACCAGACACCCTGTTCATAGCTACAATCTTGAACTTTGTATTTGGGGATGTTGTACGCCAACAAAAATATTTTATCGGTTTGTATTACTTGCATACATCTTAGGTACGGGTTGAAGGATAAAATCTAATTGTGTCATGCAGCTCTAGGCGACTTGCTACGAACAAATCAGCCTTCTCATCCAACCTCTCTATCCCCGTGAAAAGACAGGATTTCTCCTCTCTTTTCCCGCTGGTTTCCCTAAGGTGTCGTTCAATAGGAGAATGTACAGAGCGAAAAAAGGGGAACTTTTCGTGTGTACCTATGCGTGTGTACCTATGCCAACGGTAATAGTGGTCCTACCCGGAACACTTTTCCAAAACTACGAGCAAAACTCGACATGAAATATCTGTCAGCCTTTATTTTGCTCGAGGTGATATATAGAATGGCTCATGCATACAATAGCAAGCCAAATGTCAGTTCTGGGTGTTTTTCAAACTTTCCTGTGTGTGTGCGGTAGAAAAACGCTTCAGGTTCCCCATAAACCGCACCACCACTCTCGAGGTGAAACTTTAGCAAACGAAATACTATCCAAAGTGGTAGTGTGACTCTATAAATGGGAAGGATGGAAGGAAAAGGAAGAATGAGATGATAACGGGTGTTTTAAATTACCCAACATTTTATAAACCAAGTGGTGCGCGAATGACTGAATCTATGTGTGTGTGAATATATGGAGGAAAGCTGAAAGAAATCGTTACATTTTACATTAGACCACCATCGTCGTCGTCGTCGTAACGGCTGCTCTGTTGGAAACGACTGAAATGGGAAAACAAAAGAAAAAAGATAACGTGGCCAAAGTTTCATTGTTCGCCTTCACTTTTGTGTGGTCGTGGCGTTAGCGGTGGTGGTGGTGGGTAACCTTGATCCTTGACCGCTGCTGTCATTCGTATACCGGGGAATATGCGGTGGCAATGGTGGTGGTGGTGGTGGAGCTGCTGCAAGAAAAAAATTCTGCCATAGCGGAAGCGATAGAGCGTTGCCGTAACAATAAAAGAGATGCACTTTGTATGCTCCCAGAGGAGATGATGACGGGATTCTCATTGCTTCACCGTCTACCTACCTACCCCGACTTGCAGTTGGTGCAGGAGCACTATAGTAGGCCCTATCATAAAATAGAAGCTGCGAGTCGGATATGGGATTTCCCCAGTGTCGTTGGGAACATTTATGCAGCCAATAACCTACTATAGTACAGTAGCATTATTACGGCAAGACAAACAAAATAATGAAAAGTGACAAAAAGGCAGCCAGCCAGCCAGCCATGTCAGGAGACGTTGATGCTGATGACTAGTTGCTAACTTTTCTGCGCTGCTGCGAAGGATCGCTTTGCACTTTCTCTTTTCTTTGTCGACTTTCTGAAACGGTCACGCTGAATGTGACAGTTGACAGAAAACAGACCCGGCTAAAATGTGGCTTCGTTCCAAGACCTGGTTTCCAGCATCATTACCATTCTCTAATGAGACACCGGGCAGCAGGGGCTATCAAAGGTTGTATTTATTCGATCGAAATAAGTAGGCAACCCTTTTGGTCTTTTCTCGAACTGACAAAACGCAACCCGCCAGCAAGCAAGATGTCACCTTGTTAGAACCATAAAAATCCGTATATATTTTTTTTCTGTTTCCGAATTCCTCATTTAAAGTAGGAATAGTTTAGCGTCTCCACTCTTCTGGTTTTGTCCCTAAAAATGTCTAGTCGCATGCAACTTTTTCCTCAAAAGTGTATTCCTTTTCTTGACGCGCCTTGTCGAAACAGTAACATCACTATTTCCCTATTAGCATTTTCTTCCGTCAAATGCCCCTTCCAACTGACGACGCTTTTTTCTGTCCTCTCTCTCTTCCCATTCTCACATTACATCTTACTCAGGCAGACCGTCAACCAGAGTGTGTAGGAAACGGGCAAAAAAATATTCTCAAAGTCTATGTCAACAAGGCCTTCCCACCATAAGCTCGCCTGTATCACCGCACAATACTACTACACATTATACACACAAGTTCCTTTTTCTCCACTGCATCCCAACGATATCGTCATCATCAACAACAATGTCGTCATCACCCAAGAAAAATAAGCTAAAGGGAATAATATTGCAGCACAAGACCCAAAAAAAATTTGGAGAAAAGCACCACATCATCATCATCGTCATCACCATCATCCATAAAAACGACTGTAATAACATTACATTTTTAAAGCACATACCAACAAGCTGTACTATATTAGGTCCCGTTCACATTCAGTTTTGTACCCCCACACCAGTTCAACCAGAGTACCGACATCATCGTCAACATCACATCTCACTTTCTCTCACTCTCTCTCGCACCATCCACACAGACCTAACCAAAATTTTCAACTTTCTCCTCTTCCCCTACCACATTTTCAGTCAGTTGCAAGACAAACCTTGTTCGGTACGGGACAGGCTTAACCAATACAAGGAGAGAAACGACGACGACGAAACAAACACTTTCTGCACATTCCCTCTCTTTCTTCCTTTGCCACTCACTTTTTCTCCTCGTGGTGACGGAGTGAACGGGAGTGCTGAGAGAGAGAGAAAGAGAGAGAGAGAGAAAGAAAAAATTCCTTGTCTCATTCTCTTTAAACTTTTGCAATATACGTTTCCCAGCCGTAGCAAAAATATCGTAGTTTGCTCGGGTTGTTGAGTAAATTGAAAAGCTTGTTTGGCATATATCCGCCTCCGTAACTTGAAACCCCTACATTTTTATATCAAGCGACGTAACGGGGAAAGACACTGTGTGTGCATGCATTTCAATTCCATTTTTATATATTTCTTTTTTCTCCTTCACTGACTCAGAGAGAGAGAGGGGAGGGGGAGAGAGAGGAGGGGAAATGTTACAATCTCTCCCCAAAGTACAATGATAAAAGGGATAATGGTGCAGTTACCTAAAAACCTCGTTTGGCGAGTTTTTCAATTTTTTTTGTAGGACAAGAAGAAAAAAGTGAAAGTGGGTTTCATTTTCATTAAGGATTATCTCGAGAGACGCATATGATTAAACTAGTGCTGCTGGGGAGAAAGCAGTGCAGTAGTACGACCACACTACGCCTAACATTTCAAGTGCACTTTGAACAAACTTTTTTTCTCGTGCGCGCATTTTTTGCAATTTGCCAGCTAATCCTTGGATGTAATAAAAAGCGAGAGTGAACGGAACGAAGAAAAGTCAAAAGCTAACAAGCAAAGTGGCTTGTCAGAGAGAAAAAAGCGGGAGAGCGAGTGAGAGAAACTCGTAAGAGAGAATAATAATGTACGCTATGTTGTTGTGCTAAGAGTTGTACCTTTACTACCCAAACCGTTGGAGTTTGGATAAATTTGTTTTTTAAATCAAATTTTTTTTCTCTTAAAATCTATACATGTACATACTAGATATCACAGCAATTTGTCAGTACACAACATCAAGTTTTCATGTTCTAATCCATGCCGTATAGGTCTAGGTAGCTATCGTTACCGATGTTTTTTCCTGGGGGTATATTTCCCTGGAGATCTTCTTTGCACAAGGATAGTTTTTCTCAATGAAAATAGGCTAAAAACACAGAAAAAGTTAAATACTTTGAAAAATTAGAAAAAACAAAATAGCCGAAATACGCTGTACAAACGAACTTCGGTGTTTATGATTCGGAGTTTCTGCTGTAAAGCCAACTCCAATCCTTGTAAGTAATTAAAAATGATGTAGTAATTGCTATCACTATTTGTCACACTTTTAGCGAAAATAATGACATCAATACGAGGTGGTTATTAATGAATATCTTTAAATAAATCCAGGGATAAAACGATTAAGTATGACGCCATTTTACGTTTTATATATATTTACATGATATATGCACAGCAGGTTAGAGTTCTCGTTTTAAAACGAAATGCTGCTGTATCACTTCAAAGAATTGAATGCTTTAATTAGCACATGTAAAGGTTTTTTTAATTTTGAACTTGTTTACTTTATTTCACAAATTTTAAATGATCACCTAAAACAAATTACCACTATTTTAAAACAAATGTTGCATT
>JAHZNE010001274.1:0-23225 GCA_027744055.1 Callyntrura sp. NNG-2020 | reverse complement strand
GAGGGAACAACGGTCTACCTACGTCTACAGCGGCCAGTTAAACAAACAATAAAACTCCTACCTACTTTGAAATTTGTTAATAATAAGCATTATATAATATGATAAAAATGTGAAAACAACTCATTAAAAACTGGTGAGGTTCGTTGCACAATGCGTGTAATTGATTATCCAACGGCTTTCGTGCCTGCGCTTACCTAGCTTCAAATAGGGAGACGAGGGTAGTCGCAGTCGCTCGCTCAGTTTATACCTACTAGGTATCTGGTCAGTAACAATAATAATGACGCATGATGCCAAAAAGACCGACACGGAAAAAGGACAAAGCACTTTTTAATTTGATTCACCTCGTAAGCTTATACTCGTTTGCCCAGAAAACCTGCCCTGCTTGATTCACATAGTTTGTTTCACATGATCCACCCTTGCATTTATCGATATCCCAGGAATAACCGACGAGTGCAACCCCATCCTTCATTTCGTCCCTTGTGTGCCACATTTTGATGTAAGACGTCAAAAAAGTGGAATTTTCGTAGCATCACTGTCTCCTATCATTTTAATGTATACAGTCATCATCGTCAATTGAGTTCTTTATTTATTTATTCTAGCACTCGTTCAATTGGCACGTGGATCTGGATGATTCTTGCTAAATAATGCATGCTTACTTTTGTTCATGTCCATTATTATCATTATTGTTTGTGGATAAAATTTATGCTTGCGTCATGCAACCTACCACGTCTATTATTATTATTATTACAGAAAGGAGAAAGATATTTTTACAAGCATTGTGCTCATCGTTGTGCTACCTACTCAGAATCCCATTAATTCCCCCCTTTGCAATGTTGCAATCTACGTTCCTAGCAGTTACATCGCCCTGAATCACATTTTAATTCACAGCAGAAACGGACACATGAACAAGTTTAGCATTTTACGGGAAAATAATATTTTTGATAAACGGGTTGGTGTTTTGTCGTGGTTTATTAAAAAAATAAATTTGGATTTTCCCTTAGATTAAGAAATACTTTAACCTCCTTAGATTTTCCAGATAAAAAAACGACAGAGAAAATAGCATATACACAAATGAGTCCATATAGATTCAAATCCTGATGGGAAAGGAAAGATACTTTTCACAGGGCGATGGTACATGTCATTTATGTCATGGCAGTTTTTGTCGAAGCAGAGCAGAGTATGGTCATTTATTGAGGCCAACAATTTTCCCCGGGCGTACACGGTAGTGACCAGCATTTTGATTTCCTTATTGCATTTATCGCCACCCGTATTACGTTCAAACGCTTTACATAATACGGTCTGTTTGTGCGCCACCGGCGATTCATGAAGCACTGTACTGCAGTGACTTCACATTCCAACTCATTCAGCGAGGCTAACTTGTGTTACAGTTATACTCGGGATTGTAGGCCATCATTCTTTCAATTGTCCAAATATAATGTTCATCTCAAAAAATCAATATATTTGTAATCCAACATGATTTACGCAATCGCTCGTTCAAGAATTAAAGAATCGATTTTAAACTAGTTGAAAATTCTTATATCTTCAAGATAGCAGGTACCGGTTCATTCATCACGAGCTGAACTGTTATAAATCCAAGTTCAGAATGTCGTTCTATCTGTTTAAATTTTGGTCGGTATGTTATATTACATTTCTGCGTATTATCGTTCATTTAACAGGTTACAATATTGAAGAAGGCATTATTGGTACAGCGTACAAAGTTATTCAAAAATGATCTCTACAAAGTATGATATGAGCACTAGCACTACTGGTTAATACTACTGAGTAGAAGGAATACGATTATGAGAATGGAAGCAACGAGGTGGCATTAATCGAACTGATGCCTTTTCCATTAGATGACATGGCAGAAAACCTCAAGTGTTTTTCAGCAAAAGCCACTTGTCTCCTACTCCAACTCATGCCACACAATTTAGAATAAGCACCAAGCAATAATGAGTCAAGGATCCACTCGTCTTCTGCGTATACACATATCTTACTTGTCCGCAATGCCTATTATTCCTCTCGTACTTATGAGAGATTTCAACAGAAATCCCTCGCATGTACGAAGTACACATGTGACATGTAGGCAGCGTTGTAAAACGGAAAAAAGAGTGGGTGAATGATGCTGCAGCATGATGATGAAATAAAATAGGCATGAAATTCATGGGTGTAACCACTGTGATTTTTGTGGAGTAAACATCACCGTTTGCAGTCGCCACTAAACCAGCAGTGAACTGTAAACACCATTTCATGCAATTTCGCTACTTTTGTGTGAATTTAACTTAATTTATTACGTTAAATTCAAATGATCTAAAACCATAAAACCTATTTTTACTGCTTTGCCGTGTGCCGATCGTAATGACGCGCTGTTCAAAGTTGTCATCAAGTCTATTCATTACATGAAATGATGTACTTTTTACTCCTCCAAACTCTGCGTTGGTGGTACAGGAAATACCTTAAGGATTAAGTGCTCTCGGTACATATTCCTTGTGTTCCAAACAGGTGGGGGGTCTCTCCTTGTCGGTATGAACCGCACACCTATAAATTTTCCTTTATGTGCTTCCTACGCACACAATATCTCTTAAAAAGGGTACTTATCTCAGCTCTTTTAAAAGTGCGTTTTCACAACCGGTCCAATCCAACACACAAGTTGAAAACTCATGAACTCCGACTCGGGTGGACAGAACGATAAAAACGTCTTGTGTAATTTTAGAAAGAAAAATCTGGTATGAGTGCGTTATACGCAAGAGTTGATGAGAAATTTGAACAGAAGAACAGTGATACTAAAAGCAGCAATGATTACATATTATTATTTGTATTACATTTACTTGGATGCATCTCGTGAGAAACATTATTCATCATTTCTATATATATATATTTACAGCCGCTATACCAGTAAAAGGTGGTTAGAAAAATAGTAACCCTATATTGCCCCCACTCACAGCAGTTGTCTCTTCACTTTTGGTTTCCTTTATTATCGTAAAAAATATTGAAATTGCAAAAAGACCTGATCATCCGCGTCCCCAACGTTATGATGAAAGCAAAAGCAGACAAGTGGCCACAAGGGATGTGCAATGTACCAACTTTACTATCAACACACAGAGTCTGGTGGAAATATTCCCAAATGCAGCAAGTCAAACCGGGTATATCATTTCATTTTACTCCTTTTACTTTCGTGTAGTCATACTCTATTAGGTATTTATTATTATTATTATGTTATACAGCTCGAAGGGTTTGTGTTGCTCAAGTGGCTCCTCGATTAAATTGTTTTCAACCGCAGTTGTGGCAGCAGTTCGCCAGTAGTCACAACAGTGTTCATGCCGTGTAACACCAAACCAGTACCGTAGCAGCAAACACTTGAAAGCACACACATTATAGATGCTATCATTCATATACCCTGTTTTAATATACTTATATACTTACAGCATATTCGCATACCAGCCATACCTTCGTTGAATCCAATATTCGTTATCCTCATCGTCGACGCATCATGCAACCCCTCGTACTCAAAACTAATTTCTCTTTTTTAGCCCTGCCTGACTTGCATTTACTATGAAACAGTAAAAGCAGTTGTTGGAAAAGTGGCAGCAGTGCGGTGGATGGTGCGGTATACGGTCGACGTGTATTTTTAGTGACACAATTACCATAAAATCCTGCCTGATCGGTGATAACCATGTAAACTCATCTTGACATCACGTCAAATAATCTAAACCACACGACGCTTTTCATATCGCTTCCCTGCAGCAGGACTCCACGAAACACTTACCCACACTGTTTTCAAGCAAGGTACGGAAAACAGGAAGGGAAAATGAAATGAAATGAACGTGGAGTATGATGAGTATTGCGTTGTTCCTCGCCGTCGTCGGCACAGCCCAATGTTCCCAGCGCGCGTTCGGTTCATTCGTAGATTAAAGCTAACGTTACATAGTTACAAGTATTCTTGCCCAAACAACATTGTTGGACACCCTTCCTACTTCCTGGTCGTTCTTACTTGAACTCTTTCCCCTCCTCCACAATTTCTCTTTGGCTTTCTTGAGGCGACAGCATCGTGCTCTAACTGAGCATGTACATTGTATCTAGGCTCTACTACTAAAACGGTCCGTCGACTTTGTCATGTTTTGTGTATATTGCTCAATTGCTTTCATATCATCATATCATTATCATCCTTATCAATCTGCTCGTGCCCTTGTGAACGTTCCGCTTCTTTACTTTTACTTTTCTAAAAGTATCTGTTATGTATGTAAAATAACAAACGCTGGGAAACTTGCATTATCTTGTGTTCCCAATTGCGCCGTAATTAATGGTATAAATGTAGCAAATGGAGCTTTTTGCCAGCTAAGCGTAAACGTTCAAGAGTTTTTCTCTTCGGATTTATCTGTCTAACAAAATCGTTTTGTTAAGTAAATTGCGAGTGTGTGTACATGACTCAGCCAGAGAACTACATGCCGTAATTAATGGTATAAATGTAGCAAATGGAGCTTTTTGCCAGCTAAGCGTAAACGTTCAAGAGTTTTTCTCTTCGGATTTATCTGTGTAACAAAATCGTTTTGTTAAGTAAATTGCGAGTTGTGTGTACATGACACAGCCAGAGAATTACAATTACACACGTAGTATGTCATTTTCCCACAAAATGTGGGTTTAGAATATGATTTTAGAGAATTTGAAAAATGACCATAGAAAGTCCAGTCGAATTACATTTTCAAGTTCCGGCACAAGGCACCCACTGAATTACCCTTTTACTTGACTGTCGGCAATGCTCTGAAAATGAAAAAAACGAACGCGAAGAAAAAAAAGCAATCTACATGAAATATAAGAGTNGACCATAGAAAGTCCAGTCGAATTACATTTTCAAGTTTCGGCACAAGGCACCCACTGAATTACCCTTTTACTTGACTGTCGGCAATGCTCTGAAAATGAAAAAAACGAACGCGAAGAAAAAAAAGCAATCTACATGAAATATAAGAGTCTAAATTTTAAAATACTATAACACTATGAATACTGCTTTTTTATAAATTTAGAAAGCGTATACCTTTACAACGGCAGTAACGAGACTTGAATAATTCAAGAGGCTTTCAGAGATTGCTTGCTTAAATGCCATAATATAATATACGCTACACCACACCACCACCCGTGAGTATGAATACCGTCCGCTTTTCTATATATAAACGATCCCGTCAAAAGTGCCCAAAGGTTACTTTTTCCCACGTTTTGAACTTCCGTTCTATCCATCCGGACGATCCTCCCCTGTGATGAAAGCAAAATCGAGAGAGAAGTCTTGTTTGCTTGTTATAATGCACAGAGTGGTGATGGCGATGAGAAGAGAATTCGAATGTGAGAAGGTAGCTATTTCGACGCAAGCAAGCAGGAAAAATAATAAAAAATGTGTATCTACTTCAAACCTCTACTATATATCAAAACTTCATATGATAATGAAAGTATAACTTCACCAAAATCACAAACCATCCGACGAAACTGGTGCTGTTGGACTACTAGGTTCTTTCTTTGTTACCAGTCACCGGTGCCATCTTCAACACGATGTTTCTTACGTTCCGTGTGCATTATGCGGCTATTGATGGAGCAAACACATTCAGCAGTGTGGTAGCAAATAGTGAAAAAAGAAGGATAGTCATTTCATCAAACATTTGTTTAAGTGGCAATCTCTGATCAAACGATACGTATGAAATTTGTATACTTCTTGTAGTTGGGTTCTTCACCGGGCTCATATAAAAGACTGACTAGGTGGTAGTGCTCTTATAATAACGTGATGCATCTTTAGTTAAGTTCAGTTAGAGGGTAAGCATTGCGTATACAATATAATATTACCTTAGAGCGTAACTTTAAGCATTTTACTGTTGTAAATGTAACAGCAAAATAGTGGCAGGAAAAAGTAAATGTTTGGCAAGATGATATTGTATATACCACTATGTGGAGACAGGAGAGAGAAATTCGTAAGAAATGAAAGCACAACGCAACGTGGTAATAGTAATATGAAGCAATGCGCTTCATCTCTTCGACGAGAGAAGTGAATATAATGTGACGGGGCGGTAAAATGCTATAAAGCAAAAAGGTAAATCTTCCGTTTTTGTGAATGTTGTTGAAGGAGGAAACCTGAAGAATCTCTTATAAAGTGGTAATGTCACCATCATCACATCATTCTCGGGAAATGGTTTGGTTGGTTGCATCAACCAATTTAACGAGTAAATATTTACAACAAGCTTATTATTCCTTGCTTGTTATACCTCTCTTTCTCTCTCTCTTTCTCTCTGTGTGGAAGCTGCAGTTACCGACAACACTGTCTGTTTGGGTAGTCGGTGTAAGTGGTAAAAAGTATAGGGCTCCTCTTCTCTCTCTCTCTTCTTCTCTGTACTCGTCATTACTATTATCCAAGTTAGCTCGACGTATTAAGAATGAATGTTATGTTTATGTATCTATGTTTCCTTTAAGTTCAACAGGCTTTTTTGCAAATATTGGAAGTGCAAATTTACACAGCGATTTTCTTTTGTAAACACATTTGTAATGTGTATCATTAAACACACATAATATATTGTGTAGTTGTTATACGTGATGCTGAAGGCAGTGTAAAGTGGAAGAGGAACCCTTTTGTGGTGCGTGTTCTTGTGTATTATACTCTTTTCTTCCGATTAGTGAGTTTTTGTAGATTTTGTAGAGTTTGTCAAACTACTTGTTAATCACAAAATTAAAATGTATACTAAAAGATTTTATTCTCAAGGAAGGAAGAGGAAGGGTAATGATTTTGAATATCAAGACAAATTGACGCTTATAACCTAAATATAAACGGCATTTTATACGAGACCAATGAAGGGACATGCTAGGTCTCTATGCACTAATAGACTAATACAGTTGAATTTAAATTGTTAATCCTGTTTGTAAACTCATATCTAAAAAAAATTAAAATGAACAGCAAAAAATACTGGCGAATAAGGTTAAATGAGAGAAGAATTAAATAATTGTCATATTGTGAGAATGATAGTTTTATAAGTACGAATGCGTTTATAACCGTATTTAAGCTGAAAATGTAGTTCAGTTACTCTTCAATTTCGATTTTACAACTTGGAATACAATAATTTATTCATTTTGACAAACAAACGTTATGGTATTGACAAAAGTACCATAATGAAGCATTAATGAAATAATGAAACTTTAATATATTAACAATTAGCACAACTAATTGGAATTACACGAATTAAGCCATCTAGCTACAAAACAGTTTACAACAACTAATTTGGCTTACTTATAAAATATAACGTTTAGAAAAGCGAAAAGGTAATATACTAAAAATGTATTTCTTAGGCAAAAACTATTTCCCCTTATTAATAAAAACGATTAAAACCTTCTTTTAAAAATTTTGACTCTGACCCTGGTCGCTGACTTACGACTTGAGAAAGTTCAATGTAGGAATCAGTGACCGATTGTCTGGTAAAATGCACTTCTTCTGGACTCGGAAGACCACCGATCGCTTCATTCTCGTCACTAATAATTCGAACAGTTGTCGGGTCGAATAAGAAGACAGATCGCAAAATCGTATCAGAAAACTTAGCTGTAAATTAAAACATAGAGTTATAATAATGCTTAGGTTATGGGTTAGGGTAATGTGAAATACGAAAGCATTGTTATCATTAAAAGTACATAAATGCGCAAAACTTACTAAAAAGATTGCTAATTTTCTCGTGAAGGTCATCAGTTAAAGCGTGAAGTTTCTTTGATTCTTCCTATAATCTCTTTGACACTTCGAATCGGGTTGCGTTGACTAAGGTTATGAGAAGAGGTGGACGAGGTTTCAGTTTCTGGTTCGAGTTGCTTCTCACTTTTTTCTGTTTGTTCGGAACCCATGGTATAATCGTTTGACTCCTTTAGTCCTTCCGCAAGGACTTCATTGGTAGCAATGCATTTTGAAATATTTGCAGAAGAAACTGAAGGAAACTCTAGGACATTTCCAGTTTTGTTAACGAAGCTTTCACCGCCTTCGACTCCAATTGTCTCTTCTCCATCATTTTCTACTGTCGAATTAGAGACATCTGCGCCTGAGCCTGTGTTCCTATCAATAATACAGTTATGGCGCTCACATTAACAATTTGCAAAGTTAACAGGACGCAAAATACGCTATATTATATACCAAATCGTAAACATAAAATACATTACAAATTCACAAATCTTATCTTACCTTTCCGTTTCAACTTGATTCATTTTCAACGAGATAAAAAATTCTTTGAACCGAATCAACTAAACTGTTCGTATTATTTCGTAAAAGTATTTAACTATTAATACGATTTAGTATTGAACTTGCACCTAGACAAACTAGCCTTTATACCAAAAATGTAAAAGGCCGAAATATGCTCTTTTGGAATAACACAAGCTTATTTAAATATAAAGTAACAACACAAACGTGAAATGTGCGGAAATCAATGACAATGACAAATTAAAATGAAAACTTAAATTTTATGAGGACAAGGAGGACATCATCAGAGGATAGAACCAAAGAAAATGGAAAACAATCACATCACACCCAATTTTACTATTTTACTCACATTATATGCATAAAACTCTATATGCACGATTTTTGGTTTTGTTTTTCTCATTTTGCTTTTCTCATTTCCTCGTTTTGGAGGTGCTTTACATTTTTCACTTTGGAAAGCAATTTGATTTGATCTCCCCTTTTTCTGTTGATTGTCTGCTTAGAGTAGCTACGGCTGCATCACGACCAAGATGATTGATCCAATTCCAATAGCATTAGCAGCTTTCACTTTGCGTAAGGTATTATGAAAGGTTGTTTGTTGCGCGGATGGAGAAAATGGGATAGTTTACAAAAGTAGTTAATTATTGTTGAGCCGGGAAGTTCGACCTGCTGCCGCGAATGCATAAGAGTATGTATGTTAGTGTGTATGTATCCAATGTTCTGTGACGTTGTTACATTACGCTTTGCTCCTTTAAACGTCCATCGTAAGTGCTGTTGTTGCCATCAAATTAAAATACAAGCGCCAAAGCAGTAAGCATCCCACAAGAGGTGTTGGAGATTTTCAGTACTTTCTCGAATACTTGGTGTTTCGATTTCTGGGTTGGATAAACTTCATTTTTAAAAAGCAGCCAGCATTGAAAAAATGCAGAATATATCATTTACTAAAACCATCTAACAAAAAATTTCCCCTGTCGAAATATATCAACAAGTCTGTCTTCTACGTAATTTATAGTTTTAATTTTCTGAATTGTGAAGATTGACAATTTAAAAAATTAGTATCAGTTTTCACACGTTCATCCAGTTTTTTTGCTTTCTCTTTCAGCCCTAAACAGTATCAACCACAACCACAAAAGACGCAGAGCAGAACTGCTATGCTGGTTGTGCCTTGTGTGTAGTACAAACAAGCTCTTATTCCGCATGTGGCTTTCGCTTTTGTCCGATTTTGTGTATATCGGCTGTGCTTGCCATCTATTGTTATTTTATGCAAGCACTAATAATGTGTAACGTATGCATGCTTTGTAAATTCAGCATTAGCAAACTAACGTGCAAGACATTTTTGGAAGAGTGAATATATGAACTTCATGAAATGGCGATTAGTTAGATTAGTTTTCTTTTATCCAATCCAAGTATTAATTATTAACTATTTTATGTAAATCGTAGGTCTTTTTATGTACTTGAATACAGATACTGCATGATGAAACAATAATTAGATAATACCACGGCACGGTGCAACTGACCTCTATTCAACCTACGTACTTTCAGAAATGTTAGCTCAATCATATGCTCATTTACTGTTTCGAAAACGACAGTTCTGGATTCAGTAGTAAAAATAAGAACACATTACAAGTACAAACATTTTTAAAAGATATTGTTTATTAAACAATCATCTTTCTTTGTATAAGAAATGAAAACTTCACAAGCCAGTCTCACAATTAAAAAAATTAAACTGGTCCTGCAGGGTTTCGGGGTCCAACGACGGCACGGTGATTCTTAGTGAGGTAGTCACTGTGTTCCTGGATAGGGCTCTTGGTAAGCGATGTTTCCTTCCACAAGTCAGGAGTCAAGTAGGCGTATGTCTTCGCAATAGCTTCATACGTAGCCTTTGCTGTAATATTGAATAAAATTGTTTCATGAGTACCTTCTCTATTGGTAAGGACCGGTATAAATAGAAGTACATATATAATAGAGCGAACAAATGACAACCACAAATAATTATTATTATTTCATATCTATTCGTTGTGATAAATATTATCCCATACAACAAAACGTCAATTACAATACACCCCCAAATAAATAGTTGATTTCTGCATCATGAAGCACGATTGCTAGATCATTTAATTCAACTTACAAACCACTCCAATTAATAACTAACACTTACAACTTAAGTATAAGTTGTTAGTTGACAAAATAAATTTGCTATTTCTAAATACACGTCAGTTTAAAATTTATTGTGATAGGCGAAGTATGTTCATACGTGTATTACTTATATTAGCATTGTTCACATTGTGAGACTTAATTATAAATAATTATTATTTTAATTAAAAATATCTTACTTGTGGGTCAATGTTGTTTGATGTTGTTACACTGTGGATACGTTTACTACAAATGAGTAAAATGAACTGAGAGCAGAGTTGCGGTGGCAGAATAGGAGACGACGACGGCAGGCAGGACGGCATGCAAGCTTGTGCCGGGAATAATGTGTCCTTTTGATTTCTGAGGGGAACGTAAGACTTTTAAGCACAAGCATTTCGCTTGCCTGCATGTATGCTTCATTCATACACATGCATTTTATGTCAAGAGATGATGAATACGTTGTGTCTGGTCGTGCGTGAGTCATATGGCAATCTGAAACTGAAATGAAAACATCACGCGTGTGTGTGTAATGTGTATGTTTCTGTAGATTGTGTTGTACTGGTTTGCTCTCCAGTGAAATCATTAATTGACCTGGAATATTGTTACGCATGTTTAATATATTGTCAACTGTGCATTATAGTTTTTTTTAAATTGAATTACCATATTACAACTGTTGCGTATGACATACCTACTGTAATATTTCGGTACCATGCTCTTGTCACTTCTCTTGTTTCAGTTAGTTGTACAGTCAACAGTAGTGTGCAGTGGTTGAGTAATAGTTAAGTTTCACAACATACCAAGTTGGCAACTGCCAACTGAAACCGCTTCAGTTTTACGCAAAATATCGTTGGTTAAAGCGAACTAGTAGCTGACAAAATGCGAAACATTAAGATTGTTCAGAAACAAACAAAAGCTGGCGTTCTGTGTCAAACAGATCTCCAGCCACGGATAGTATGTCTTGGGGACCAGGGGTGTCTGCTGATATGCAGTGGCGGTGTCCTATCTAGGTTTCCAACGGATGATGGCAATGATAGCGTGGAGGCTCAAATTCTGTGTGACAATCCGGATGTGCTACTGGACGTTATTCAGCTACAGCATGTTGCCACTACTGGAATAATTTATTTAGTCAACAAAAGAGGCTCATTCCTTCACTTAGGGGTGCATGACGATATGGTGAGTCAGAGAATGTTGACAATGAATGACAATGATGTTATGATGTATGACTATAAAAGTAAGTAAAAAGTAAGCAGTTAACATTTGCAAGTATTTGGTCCCATACAGGTGGAAGAACTGTTTCAGAGTGCGGAAGGAATAGCCTTTTTTTCCGTGTCGCCGGATTCCAGATATGTAGCAATTGTAACACATCAGAATACCTTGCTGTTGTTGACACTTCCAGACTTGGAAGTTGTATCCCAACAAGTTTTAACGGAAGGAGATGCTGGAGTTTCCATTGAGTCAGAGTCTGTTAGCGTCGTGTGGCGAGATGACGGCCACTACTTTGCAGTAAATCACAAATTGAATGAGAGTGAGTTTTTATTGTCTTTGATCGATGTTATTATTGAATGATTTTAGGTTAGTGTAGTACTATGATGCGTTATTCAGGGGTACACATTTGGTACAAGCTATGGTACAAGACTATACAATTATTTGTGGAGAATACTAAGTTTTCTCCCGATTGATAAATTTGTAATTACATGTACCTCAGAAACTTCAAGTTAACATGCTCTCTTCCAATACACAAAATGTACATCTACATTATCATATTGTATGGCTTGCAGAATCCTTTCAAATAAAGGTGTTTGATGAAACTGGGCAACTACACTCGAAAACGGAGAATGAAAATGTATTACTAGATTCCATTTTGGAATGGCAACCGAATGGCAATTTGTTAGCAGGAATCGGAAGAACTCCACATGGTACAATCATTTCACTCTTTGAAAGGAATGGACTTAAAAGAGCAGAGTTTTTTCCCTATGGTGGAAAGAAGGAATGCTACGAAGAGGATAAAATAACAAAATTAACATGGAACATATCTTCCGACATATTGGCGGTAGTATACAAAAGGAAAATCGAGCTCTGGTGCAGAAATAATTATGTTTGGATGAGAAAGCTCGTCTTAAAAGGACCTTCTGCAGATGTGACTGGAGCATCCACCGACGCGCTGTTAGTTTTTTCTGAGTGGGAGCGTGAAAGGAACAATAGGTATATACCAAACTTATGGATGTTGTTAAGTTATAGTTGGAATATTTTTAATGGAATTGTCAATGTCAAATTGTGCATTTATCTATCTCCATTTTCAATTGTAATGCATTAGGCTGCACGTTGTTGATGAATCTGGTTTGTGCTGTATCTACGATGTAACTTTTACATACACTTCTGGTTATTCTGACGGGTCTGGTATTGTCACGTCATGGAATGGAAACTCTACTTATACTACGCCATTTAAGAACAGTTGTTGTCCTCCTCCAAACTGTCTATTTCAGGTTAGCATTTTAACGACTTTTTGGTTTAAACTTATTATTTATTAATAAGTAGATTATATTCTAAATGTTGTATTTTTATCCAGTCTAGCTACGGTGTTGACGTTAAAGCAGTTGTTGTTCCAGAATTTTGGAGTGGTCTACTTTGTATATCTTCGACCGGCGAGTTAAAATTTTCTCAATATAATGGCAATGAGTTGAATGAAGTAAGGACACTAAATATTGCAGACTTCAGTAGATTTACTGACAGTTACGACTGGCTTTGGCCAAATAGACGAACGATCTGCTGTGTCAATAATCACCACGTAACATTTTTTGACCTTACCGATGGAGACTTTGAAGATGTAGAAAAGCAAGTTAAAGTTACATCAAATACACCTACCTCCTTAAACGAGCCCATCGTCTCAGCTTTCACAGCCTTGAAGTATAAAGAAAACTCTTCCATTTTACTCCAGACACGGAGTGGAAACATTTTTAAAATGCAAATAAATGATCGTAATTGTGAAAAAATGTGCAAATTTCCTCAAATTTGTTTCGATGTTCAAACGCTGGGCGACTCCTTCGTTGTTGGTCATGATCCTTTAACAAGAAAATTGATGATAGGGTGGTCTATTTATCCTGATTGCGAACCTGTCATCCTTAACAACGATTGCACGTCATTCGTAACCTTTCAAACAAGTGTCATCTTTACTACCATTCAGGGATCTTTAGAAATTAGAAATGAAGACTATATCACAAAGCTCCTTGAAAAACATTATCTGGGTAACGAATTTAACAGTGAGGAAGCACCTGGACGCTATACACGAAAGTGTGAAAAAGGTTCAATGATAGTTGGATGCTGTTTAAATCAAATGTTGGAACCTTGCTTAATTTTACAAATTATTCCCAGAGGAAACCTTGAAATCATCTATCCGCGACCACTTGTCATTGACACGATTAAGATAATCTTAAGGGAGCACGAAAACAGTACTCGCTATGAAAAGATTATGACTGCTCTACGACGTCACCGAATCGATTACCGTGTTTTAATTGATGAAATGAGAAAGCTAATCAAGGAAGAAGCCGATTGCCGATTGGAGGAACTGTTAAAAATAATGATCCAACAAGTAAAAAATTCTCACAGCTTGGTGCTTCTTGTTACGGACTTGAACCTCGAATACTCCGATTGTATTTTGGCGATAAAGAATATCCTGGAAGGTGTACTCAAGGATAATACTCTTACAAGGATGATACATGTCGAAGAGTCATACCTTGCGTCAATGGCAAAGTTGGGGCTCCTGGAAGATGCCTTAAAATCACCTTTAATTTTCGACGAAAAGGAAGAAAACCGAGATCTCGTTCAACATAGAATCAAATTTTTAAGGTAGAATTCTTATTGATATGTGATGAATTTTACTATGAATATTGTCGTATATAATGTAAACTTTGAGGAGCTTGCTGTTATTTTACAACTGTTGTAATTTTGTTCTAATGTTTCCTTTTCAGCTTTTATTGTGAAAATCCAGACATCTTGTTTGATACCGCACTAGGGACTTACGATTTAAATCTCGCATCGTTAGTCGCTGATTGTCTTAGTAAAGATCCCAAAGAGTACATTCCCGTTTTGAGTGGTCTGCAGTCCATGCTTGAACTAAAGCGCCGTTTTAAGATCGACGATAAACTGAGAAGGTATTCCAAAGCCGTAATTAATTTAGTAAGGGATCAACGTGTTCAACACGACGAGATAATTAAGTACATGGAGAGGCATCGTCTTTTTACGGATGTTATCAAGTTTTTGTCAAAAAAGCTGAAATATGATGAAGGAGGAGTTGTAGAGCGTAGTGGTGATGACACTGGCTTACTCCTCCGAGAGTCGCAGTGCTCATATGCTCAATACTTGGAGGAAAGGGGCAAACTGTTAGAAGCTAGCATATTGTACAGGGATTCAGGCAATACTGATAAAGCTATCGAGTGCAGTACAAAATCAGGAAACTGGGAGTTTGCATTAGAAATAGCGTACGAAAACGGATGCGATGATGACACACTGAAAAAGATTTTTAAGGATATTCTTGTTCAGTTGGAAGACAGAAAAGTAATTTCTTGCTATAAAGTTATCGAATATTACAAATAGCCACAACAGATACATAGTTGTTGCTAATTTCATTTTTGACATTCCATTTTGGTTATTAGATGTTTGGGGACGCTGCCCGACTATGTGAATCTTACATGGGAGATTTGCAACATGCCATTTATTTCTGTATAAAGGACAAAAAATGGCAACACGCGTCAACTTTATGCCTGAAGTCACTGTCACTCGGAAAGTCATTTAGAGATGAAACAGTAAAACCCAAACTTATTGAATCTTCTGCAGAACAACATGAGGCTATTCAGCAGATGATGGAGGATGTTGAAGGCAAACTTCGTAGATTTCGCAAAGTCAAAGAAATTAAAGAACAAAAATTCTCTGAAACTGGAGGGATGAACGACACATTCTCCGATACCGAGAGTTACTTGAGTGGCTCATCAACTAGTGGGAGTATATCTTCTTCAAATGCGTCAGGGTAAATAGTAGTACCAGTAAATTCCAATCTTTATTTTAGCAATGCCTAAAAGCCATTTCAAATCCCATTTCATTTTTACATTATGTGACACTTTCAGAAAATCATACCGTTCAAATAAAAATAAAAGGAAACAAGAAAGGAAAGTCTACTCGTTAAAAGAAGGTTCTAAGTACGAAGACTTGGCCATTGTAGCCTATTTATGGGCTTTGTGTGACAAAATTCAAAGTGAATTAAAGCCTGATGTCTGCAACACTGTAGAAAGCTTATGGAAATTTGATCACAGCGATTCAGCAGTAGTGTTATGTGAAAATCTAGAGAAATTACTCCAAGTTGCTGACAAGTGTATAAAAGAAATTTGGATCACACCAATTACTGATGAAGTCTTAGGTAACGTTTTTAGCCGTCCTTATACCTATTTCGCTTTGATAGAAATATATTTCAAAATATAAATTTGTGTTTTCATTCGGCTATTATAATGAATGGCGATGATTATCAAATTTTCAGAGATGAAGTTTAGAATGCCTCCACCTACTTGGACTCCAGTTTTAAGCAAATTATCTTTGCACGATCCGTCTTCTAAAGCAACCGTCAGGTAACGATAAAGGGATAAGCAAAATTATGTGTATGTCGAGAAAAACTTTTTTTGCGAATGCTTGTTTACTTGAAATAAAAATCGATTCACATTGTTTTAAGATATTTTTCGATACACATGCTGACGTTATTTCAGATTGTCTTTGTCTTCCTTAATGTTAAAACCAACTGCAGCCTATTGATATTAATTAGTAAGAAACACTTGTAGCTGCAGACGGCTTGCATGAGCACAACTTCCATTAAATATATATTCCCCATAATAAATCCAGGGAGTGATCGAACACATCTTGTACACGTGCAATCTTTGTCTTCGTATCCATGTGGTCAGTACAAATTTGAATAAGCCTACTTTCTGTCCACTTGAAGAGGGCTGTCAAGAATGTCGTAACGGCTGTCCAAAAATCCGACACAATCACCGATCGCACGCTGTCGTATTGATCACTGTTGTCAATTTTTGAAAGTTTTTCAAGCATCGTTGTCACAATATGGTTCACATCAGCAACGTAATCATGCTTGCTTTGTGTTACTACTGATCGGATCGCTGCCTCGCCTTCAGAAAGTACGTTTTCCATATAGTCTGTCCAATTTCCGGCTCTGCTTGGGCTTTCTAATATTCTTGGACGTCCTTTAATTAGTTCTCCTGCACTAAGGCGTAATTCTAAATATTGCTCTTCGGCTGTATTGTGTGTAAAGCATTTATTGGATTCTGAAGACCCTTCTGCTTTCAATGAGGAATTCATGTTAACATGCAAACCTGATGTTCAAAATAAATTCAAAGAGAAAACTAAAATGGTTTAAAAATTGCTGCAATAATTGATAAATATGTGATGTTTTTATGTGTTTACTGTTTACCAAACGCGGATTGCCGGACGTGGAAAAGGCAAATTATCGAATCGAATAGGTGTTACTCGGTCCGCAATCGGCCACAGATGAAATCTAATTGAAGTGGAAAGCTGTATGCATGCAAATGCCAAGCATGTCTTTGGTTTTGTATTTTCATATTAGCAATAAAAATAGAATTACTACCTTGCATTGAAATGAAAAGAAAAACATTATATCAATGCATTATTATATATCGAGGTCATAGTCATAAAATGGATACGTTTACTCGGAAGAAGTCACCGGTATTCAATTTGTAAAGATTTAACATTAATGCTAAATGTGTGAACATGATAAATTTAAAACTTACAATGCGTTTTACCCGAAAGAGAGCTGCAAACAGTTTTCGCTATGTCGTTGACAAACGACACCTCATTCATGTTAAGTACTCATAAAAAACCTTTTTGCAATTTACAGGTGGTGCAGTGCAATTGCACTGAGAGGTTGCAGCAACGAAAACCCTAAACATCCATAGTACTGCTTTCAACAGTGCAATGCAACCGCAGTACATAGTGCTTTGCACATGCCACTTTATCTGTAGAATATGCAAGTAATTAAAGGAAAAGTGAGAAATCATAGAGGCGTAAAATTCCATTTTATTGCTTAGCTGGAAATATTGCAAATCTCAACGATATATTTAGCTTTGTCCGTCCGTGTACCCGTCCTCGTCCGTCAGAACAAGTTAAGTGGGATTACAACTAATTACAAGTGATTACTATAGACCAGTTTAATAAAACTCTCATCACATCATGCTCTGTCCAAGCGTTACTATAGCACTCACAAATTGAGTCACAATTTTATCTTTGTGCTAGATGGGGAGAATGAAATGTCCATGGGGATGAGTTACTTAAAATATATTGTCTGTTTCCTGTATCAAAACGGAGGTGAATCAAGCATTTTTGCAAATTTTGAAAACCCTGGGTGGATGAATTGAGCAACAAGACATTCCCATTTTCATCATATCCAAAGTAAGATATATAAACTGTTGCCGATGACATGTAAGATGATTAATCAGAAGATCTATCGGTTTATCCTTGGTTCATCCATTTAATTAGATACTTAAAATTGTCCTGAAATGCATTGGAAAATTCAGCATGTCAGCATTCATGGACTTTATTTCCTGTGATTAATTATAATAATTATCATCATATGGTATTCTTCGACTTACTAAACAATCGGAGGGTAGGTATACCCTTCCGTTGCAATTATTTAGCAAACAATTTTATAGGTAGACGTTCATGATGGCAAAAACACTTACCTCCGTGCATAATTAATAATTATGTAAAGAGGGTAGTTTATGACATCTGCCATTTTATTTCAGATCGTAAAATATTCTTATGTAAGTACGTAAGTTGAAAGAGTAGATTTATTATTTTTATATTAATATTTTTCATTCATGCAGAGTGTCTACTGACGATGCTGTTTTCTTTCCACAAGCGCAAGCGTTGAGTTATCCTAGCTCACCTCACAAATGAATACAAAGAGGGTTGTTTCGGTTTAAACTATCGTTAATAATTCTCGAAAGCAGAATCAGATGCTGATGCTGTTACTCTATCACCACGAAGTTGACCAGGAAAATTCGAAGTCAATAGCATATCCTAATATATTGGAAGTCATTAAACCTCTAAAAAATTAAATTACTGTGTAGATGCTTTATAGCATATTTCCATTTATTCGATCGTTGATACTTACATTGCCTGCGTGCGTGCTTAAACGAGCATCCACGCCCACAAGAAAAGACGTCCTCAACTGTTTCCATTCCTGTCCTTTTTCGTCGTATGACCTTACTAAACTAACGCATTGGGCCAGGAATGTAGACCCCGGTTTATAGCTGTTTTTAAGCAAGTGCAAAAAATAGAAAGGTTTGTCTGTCCCTGTAAAACTCGAGGTCTCAAGTCTCTGCGCAAATTGTAAAAACGAATTGTGCATGAAGTTTAAAAATGAGAGAAATGTATATATGTTATTTTATAATTTTAACAGTAGAATCATGGTTTTGTCTCT
Organism: Callyntrura sp. NNG-2020; assembly: GCA_027744055.1. Classification (NCBI taxonomy): domain Eukaryota; kingdom Metazoa; phylum Arthropoda; class Collembola; order Entomobryomorpha; family Paronellidae; genus Callyntrura; species Callyntrura sp. NNG-2020. The sequence continues at coordinate 4,410 of JAHZNE010001274.1, read as the reverse complement.
CTCTCTCTGTTATATATAATGCTACGTTACACGTCTGATTTGTTTGTAAATCAACGCATTATTTATGGTTTCAGCCGCGTATGTCATGGTCACCAGTCATTATGAGGATACGTGAACTGAAGGCTCTAATACTCCCTGTTCAGTAAATGTATGTTACTGCTATTTTACAAGAAGTATTCATAAGAGTCTTGTACCAAAGATAAACCACAATAACCAATAATAGGTTAATAAACTTATTCTTTGTTATGTCAAAGTCTATATCGGGGATATGTGAGACAAACCTTTTCCTGAATTTCTTGTGATATACCGGGTTCTACGTTCAAGCTCGTTTGAAGCCAAAGTTGCTAAATATCGTGTGCAATACGTTGATGAATAAGTCAACATCAGATTTGCCAGATTTATTATACATCTTCCGATCATATAGATATATTGTCCGATAAGTTGTCAAAAATTTATTATTATTTATTATACATTTATATGTGTATGTGGGTAACCGAAGATGACTATACTATTTGTAAAAAAATCAATAAGTGACTTCATTTCACTCCCCCCTTAATCGTGTGTCATATCGTTAATAGATCGACCAACAAAAAACAATAATCGCTGTATGTCATGCTCATGCTGTAATTATTCGGAACCTCACATAATGTTAACGTGAAGATCCCGACAAATTGTAACATGGAATACTATTTAAAGATGATGGATGACAATTTGATAACCGATAATATATTGATATTGCTGTTCAAACTAAACACGACAATAACGCCAACTTCTTGAGTATTGGTGTCGGCTGTACGTGGAGAATTATATTTGAAAATGTTATAACCACTAATATGGACTGCATTCTGTTACTAGTAATTGTCATTTGGACTCCAAATTTTGGAGATACATTTATTGCTTGTAAAAAGTCATACAGGTCTCAAAATATCCTCATCTGTAAGTAATGGGTTTTACAATGCCCCATTATATTTTCTTCATGCGAGCCTTATCCCAACCGTTTTATGTAGTTTTGCAAGTTGTATGTAAGCAAGCAGATGGCTGTGTTTTGGTTCTCTGGGCTTCGGATTAGGTAGGATACCGAAATGTGCGTGAGGAGAAAGAGGATGATAAAATGTTAGTATGAGTAGAATGAAGCTAAGTTGACCAACACCAGCTCAGCTGTTGTTATGTTGGCGTCGCGTCGGTGCGGTGCCAAAAACTAAATAAAACTCCAAAAAAAAACAACTCTGGAATTGATCCCAATCGCACTCTTCTAGTTTTCTAAAGTGTACGTGTGCCGTGTGTGTCACCAATTAAATGTGACGTTTCTTTTTTACTGATACCTAATAGATAAGACTGACAGTGAAATAATGTTTAATATCAGGCAGTTATTGCGTCTGAGTGAAAGGGTTTTGGAGAAAAGTTCATCACTAAATTTGGCAAAAAATGATTGGACAATACCGATAGTAACCCAATTGGTGAATAATTCCAGTCCAATATTTGGGGTATCGGCCCGTTTCGCCAGCTTCAAACCTTACTTGGAAGACGTCCCGAAACCTGGAAAAGGAAACTATTTTCGACGGAGGGTTTTGTACCCAGAGAAATATACGATTAAACCAGTTCCATACAAAAATTTAGCTGGGCGGGATCCAATTAGTGGTATGCAATTATTGATTGTATTTTGTATAGTATTAGTTCATTTCTACCTAATTTCATGGTTGATAGCTGATAGATAGAACGCAAACAATCAGATAGAAATAATTGCTCCAATTATTATTATTGATTAAACACACACCATAACCTTCGTCATTTCCATTACGTATAAATACGTTCTTATTACTCCGACAGGACATGTGGTCGTTGGAACTCTTGGTGGCGGTATAAAGCATCCGCTCCTCTGGGTTGATTACACGCGACATATACCGGAAGGAACGGAGGGCCCTCTTGTGGAAAAAGTAAAATAAATTGATGTAAAAATAGCGTAGTTACTTGATTGTGATACGTTATTTGAAACTTTGCTTTTATCTTACAAACTGTTCAATTTAGCCAATGCTGTATAAACTCGGAAATAAATAATTAAACCGACACACGACATTAAATGGTTTTTTATATTTTTGTTCATTCTAAGATCTTACTAGCATAATTTATTTTGTATTTTGTATTTTTCAGGTAATACAGATAATTCACGAGCCGTCTAGATCAGCCCATGTTGCATTAGTTGGTTATGCAGACAAGCTTAGGTACATCATCGCCACTGAAAATATGAAACCCGGTGACTTAATTAGTACATCAAACGAACTGACTAGAATTGCTGGTACTTTTTACACCAAAATAAACGAACCTTTGTAACTTTAATTTTCAGAAAAATTGCACATGTTTTATTAATAATATAATAATTATGTTATATTCGTTTAGTTAGAGCCAAGGAAGGAGACGCGCACCCCTTGGGTTCATTGCCTATAAACACCACAGTCTGTTGCGTCGAAAAAGCTCCTGGTGAACAAGGTTTTTATGCGAGAGGAGCAGGAACCTCATGCACAATTTTAAGGAAAGTTGGAACTAGGGTTGTAATTTTGATACCTTCCAAGCGGGAGGTATCGATTGATCAAAATGCAATGGCAGTTGTCGGTAAGACTTTTGAAAATTGATACTTATAACTTTATAAGTTACAAGTATATCATATGCAGGAATACTTAATTGAGAATTTGCTTTCTAATTTAGGTCGTGTGTCAAATGTGATTCATAACACTATACATATTGGAAGTCCTAACAATTTACGACGTATGGGATACAGACCGAGATCAGGATTGTGGCAACGAAAGACAGGAAGGCATGGCCGAAAAATAAGACGACCTCCACCTTGTCAAGAAATCGTTGCTCAAGCTGATAGACCAAAAAGGGTACCAAGGATCAGATTGACATTGAGTAAAGATGTAGTCCATTGCGTTTTTAAACCGAAAATTGGTACTTACCACTAGGATTTTAGTTAGTGCGTACCTACATCATTTATAAATGTAACTATTTGAAACATTTTGTATTATTTATTCAAATTTTAGTTGAAGAGCAAAAATAAAATAAATTCTTCTATTTGTTGATTAATTTAAGATTCACGGCAAACCCATTTATATGTTCTAGAAATGCTTACATATTCAATGTTGTTAGTTTGGTCACGGCAAAGGATTTATTTATTTATCATTATACTAAACGGACTTGCTCTGTACGTCGAACCAAACGTAGTACTGGACATGATTTAATGGATAAAGCTAGTTAGGCATATATGTAACAGATTAATCAATCGGTTCAATTTTCAAGAAGGCGTCTTGGTTTAATCTTAATCATCATAATGGGATTCATGATTAGGAATTATTTGAGTCGCCAAACTAATTTGTGAGTATATGCCAATTTGATTTGGGAATATATCCCTATGAGTGAGTTGTAACTTAAGACCTACCTCGTGTTTATGGAATCTTGTTGCATTGCATATGGGGAGTTCTCATTTAAGCTCCTAGTTTATTTGTATATATAGTAAATGTTGCGTTCAACGCAGTCACCATCACCACATGCGACACCCACTTCAGTATAAACTTACAATTAGTCTTGGCCTCGTCGGTGCATTGAATATGGAAGCTATATGAGTAGGTTACAAAGTTACAAACATGCTGAATTCGCTACAATTATTTTAACCGATAGTATTTGTTGGCGATGACGATATGTGAAGAAGGACGTATACGCATAATTTAATTTATATGCTGCAGCTACGCTGTGTCTTTGCTTCGCTCCTACTGCCACAGTTATACTTTCATTTTTCGTATCTTTGCTATGTCTGTATGGGTGAATGTGTCAATCGTTAAAAACTCTGGGTAATCGAATTATTCTTCACGTATCGTATACACTTTATCGTACCGTAATGTAGCATGGTTTATGTGTACCACAAACACACAAAGTGGAACTTGACAGTTCGAATTCTAATCAGGTTACTATTTATCAGACCAGCTTTGTGCTAGTAAGCCCGTGTAGCAGTGTGGAGGTTGCACCTGTGAAATGAGCTAAAGGACAACACTTAATCTGGAAAAGAAAGAGAAGATGCCTGTTAACTCTTTTACGCGTTGCGTTGTTGTGTGACATGCTAACTACTAACTACACTAACACTATTTTGTTTTGTCATATAGATGAAACATGTTCATGAATCCATATTTATTACATGCCCGGTTAATTAAGACTTTTGACGTGATTAACCATTTGTAAATGCATATCCTTACCTCCGATCTAGAAGCATATTGATAATTGAATGTTCATGCATGTGCCATGTACCCATCATCACCCATCCACCTCTCTAGTCAGTCATTATGACTAGGTTTGGCTGATATAAATGTCAGGCATTTTTGTGTCATAGCACGAAAAATTTATGTCATAGTGACATTTATCGTGACA